>VYZV01029831.1:90206-178619 GCA_013401275.1 Pandion haliaetus
GGAGTTGTTTGGAAAATTTTTGCATAGATGACAATTCAGTATAAGGCTATGGGACTTGCATTCTTCCAGACTGGTAGGAGTACTATAGGTAAGGCGAGATATACTGCAACTGTTTGAAAATGGACTTAATAGATAAACAAGAAACTTTTTCTACCTGAAAAAGTAAACGTTTCTGACAATTGTATGGTAGTACTAATGAGCAATCATAACACCACCAAACTATCATTTCTAAAGGCTTACAAATATTCACTTGAAAACCACAAAATGTGAATTCAAAGAAAGCAAAGCAGCGACGGAAATCTTTATTGAAATCTCTTCAATAAAGCTTCACTAGTTATTTTTGGTTGCAAAGAACTTCGAGAGCATTAACTGAAAGCAGTTGTAAGAACAAACCTCCAGTTTGGGGGAATCTGGTTGCTGACTTGTCCCTTTTTGAGGCTTACAGGGCAGTAACTGTGTTGCACTGCGATGCTGGCTCCATTTTCCCAGTGCCAGCAGCATGGGCTTACAGAAAGCTGTACCAGCAACAGCAGGCATTGCTGGACCCGGCTGCTGCTGCAGGGAAATGGCTGGGGATGGGAAATGGCTTGGGACACCAAGTTTGGGGTTGCCTTTTAAATGGACCAGCTTGCCGAGTTGCTGTGAGCTCTCCATCCTCCCCAGAGCTTCTTGCAGTTTCACAGCAACCTTTGCCTACGTTTCTTCCCTGGTGCGGTAGGAGCAGGAGGAAGGGTGGGATTAGACAGTGGGAAACGAAGCAGCTGCCTGTAAACAAAGCACTATTGACTATATGAAGCGATGGAAAGTAGAAATGCTTTAATCTCTTTCATTTACTAATCCTAAGTGATGAATTTGAGAACAGTAGGAAAGTAGACAGAAGTGTGACTTTGAAGTCCAGCAAAGGTTTCTGTAGCTTCAAAGAGCCATTCTTCCTTGCGTTTTATCAGAGTGAATGCCTAGCTGGTATGCTGGGCAAAAGGGGGACATTTTCTGATGATTAGCATAAAAGACAAGGCAGGAAGGCTCTTATTCATGGCTTTGACACTTATTGTGCAAGGGTCTTCCATACCATCGGTACTTTCATTCCCCAGTATTTGCTGTGGGTGTAATAAGGTCTCCCGCACCTGGTGGGAAGGTGAAATCCTGAATTACTCACGATCGTTCCAGTCAGGTTTCACCGTCTGCTTTTCAAATCCTTTTTGACAGAAGAAAAACAAAGCATGGGAGCCCGTGAGGCATTTCCCTTCACTCAGCCACCAAGAGTGATCCCGGGGACCCGCTGAGACCAGGTGAGAGCGCAGCAGCCACTGCTTTCCTCCCTGGCTGGGGTGGCTTGGGCTCTCCAAGTTCAACAGCCTGGAAGTCAACAAATGCAATTGCAGCAGGGACCCAATTTAATTCTTCTCCAAGATGGAGCGGGGAAGTGGAAACTTGAGCCTATCGGACCTAATCTTAAAGGCGCTCTCCTTTTTTCTTTCCTTTCTTTTTTTTTTAATTGGTCAGCACTGCTGTTGTCTCCCAACTGTCCTCTGAGACTTACAAAGCATTTCCTGCTCATGGTGACTTCTCTGTGCTGTATCTGTTTTGTATTGAGCTAATTAAAATGTTTCCTTCTGAAGAGAATAGTGAACTGACTTACCCCATATTCAGACACTGATCCTCAGGGCATGACTCTCTTTTTGTTTTCACTGAGAATGTCTCTCTTCATTTACATCACCCCTTTAACCCTTGATGTGCTTTGGCCTTCCCCATCCACTACAGCCTTTAGAGGGTCTGGTCCGCAGCCCAGAAATGATGGAATTCACCCCAAACTTCCCAGCAAAGTTTGCATTATTTATTCTTGCAAGAGGGACTTTTTTGCTTGCAAAGGAACCTCAATCTGATGATGGAGGACTGTAGGAATGCTGCTTTCTTTCACTTTCAGGTGTCTCACTAAGGGGAGATCACTTTATAATAGCATTGCTAGATTCAATAGAAATCCCAGTAAGAGAAGATTTAGATGCAAAGAAAAAAATTATGAACTGACGAAAAGCAGAGTTACACTGTTTGACCCAATACTTGAAGATTTACAGGTTGTTTTCACTCAGAAGTAGGAGCTGGTGATGGAGGTAGCTATGTCTTTGATGTATCCTTGTTTATTTACAAAGCATGGTTAAGGAGGGGAAAAAAAAAAAAAAAGAGTCCCATTTCCCCGAACCACTGGGGAATCCAACAACAGGACTCAGTTTATTTGCTTATGGTTCCAAAATGCTTTCCAGTCAGCGTCCTGACCAAAAAGCTTCCTTTCTTTGCTTTCTCTGACACAATTTCCAGTGGTTCCTTGGTGATTGTTTAGCTTTTGGCTCCTTGTTGCCTTTCCTCAGCTCCTCGCGAGGCGCCTGCAGCCCCATGAAGCCCTCCTTTCACCCGAGCCTCGTTTGACCGCTCTCGCCCAGGACCGTGGCTCTGGGTTGGTTCCTCTGCAGTCCCTTTGCTGAAGCAGGAGAGCTGAACTTTCACCTCTGTTTATCCAAAAATTATAGGCTTTTTTTTTTTTTCCTTGCATACATTAGCACCAACAAGCTTCCATCCAGCTGCCAGCACCACAGCACAAACAGCTATTTCAGCTTTTGCAAGCTAAACTGGGTGCAAGGAGGTGCGGCGGGTTTCCTTGCGGGTGCTGAGCACAAACCTTCAGCAGGGCAAAAGGCAATCTGTACTCTGCTCCGGTGCTCAGGACCTTAAAGGATCTGTGCCCTGCATTTATTTGCTGGCGGGAGTTGATAAAACGGGGCTTTGTTCTCTCAAATTGCTTTATTCTGGGGGGAAGGTTTGAGAAGTCTCTTCTGACAGCAGTATGATCTGGGTGGGTATCATCAGCCTTAGTTTTATTTGCTCCAGTGGTCTGGCCTCCGAGCGCTGGAGATGCACGGTCCCCTCCCGGAGCTGCTGGGCTCCTCGTTCTCCTTGGTGCATGTTTCTCAGCAAGAAATTTGGAGGCGTGATTGGGTTTTCGTGTCATCTCCCTCACCTCCCCTCTGGGGAAAAAACATTAAGGTCTTGAAAAGTATTCCGTGGTGTATAACAAAAGGATGCGTGAGGAAGCATAGTACACAGCTATGCTGGTTTTATCAGCAAGCACTACAGAGGGTAAATTTGCACTAATGTGTTAAAATAAATGAGAAATTACTTTACAATGCAAAAATATCAAATCTCAGCTAGTGAGTGATGTTTCTGCAGTGAAGTTTCTCAGAAATCAGATTTCTAATAATGAGATGAGAGAAGGGGAATGATATTTTGGTATTGTATAAGAGATGCTGCTTTTATGGTGATTCTCCATTTACCATGTAAAAGCAAACGCCTGCTGGGGTGGAAGATGGTGCATTATCTGCAGGTTCAAGAAATTAAAGTGGGAATATTAGTAGGGGAAAATAAGAGCTTTCGTTGTAGCTATGTATTTACAGGCATAATAGGTACTCAAAATATTATGAGATCATGTTATGTACAGAGAAAGCAGTCTGCTCTGTTGCTAGCACACACCTTTGTCTCAGGGCTTAGGGACTGATGAATGTCCCTCAGTTTCACTTGCCAAGATAAAGAGACTTTCCTTTTTCTGCAAAACCAAACCAAACCATTACAAATAATGCAGAAAACTTTCCTTGCAGCTGGGGTCAGCTAAGGCTAGTTTGGCTCTGGAGCGGTGTGGATCTTTACCCCCTTTTAGGGGACTGAACTCAGAAGATGGTGCATTAGAGGAAGTCTTGCAGAGCCACTGTCTGTTCTCGTGAATAAAGAGCTCCTCTTTTCAAGGAGAAAATTTGCCTTTTGTGAAAGGTGATGGCTCCCTTTCCCTGAGACTAAATCGGATCCTTATTTACGGAGAAGGAGCAGAGTGAGCCTCTGCACGCACACTTGACCTGGAAAGACCTACTGAGGCTGGACTTGTACTCCAGGAGCCATCCTCACCCACCCCAGCCCGTGGATGGGACGGCTCACTGGTGTCTCATCTGTGATCCTTGGAGCACTGTGTGAGCTGTCAGGCTGGGACCACCACGTCATCCGTGTGCACCTGGCCAGAAACACTCAGGCATTGGTCAACAGAGCCCCAATCCTCAAATATGCTTTAAGCAGAGTTAGCTGCAGCCTGCACAGACGAATCACAAACATTGGCATAAATATGTATGGCTGCAAGCAGCCACACTGTAAGTGCCAATGCAGTACCACGATAACTGAGTCCCAAATTATTTTGCCATGTACATCTCTCCCCAGGGAGCAATCTTCTGTCACGCCCTGTTCCAGAAGTAACATACCCTCCTGCAGTGTACCCTTTCCCCAGGATCTGGCCCAAGGTTTGGGTGAAATTGCCTTAACTCCTGCTCTTGTGCTACAGCCATGAGGTCACAGGCTAGAGGAGGGCAACCATCTTACAGCTGGGGGTGCATCCTCTCTCCGGCACAAGCTGCAGTGCTCAGGCACAGTGAATGTTTCGATGACTGCTCAGAAAACTGGGAGGCGACAGTTTTCACGGTTGGTTTTTTTTTTTTTTTCCCCCTCTCATTACAATACTCTGAATGAAAGTGAATGGGTAGTTGCGTTCAGGCATGAGTTCTGTTTGTCTGTCTGCGTACATGCTGAGCTCCTAACTCCCGAATTTGAAAGACACTGATTTTTATCAATTGACCTAACCCCAGTTAAGGAGGAGTCTCATTTTTAGTCTCAAAGGATTAAAGTGAAATGCGTGCTCAGCCTCCCCCTCCCTTCCTCCCTCCCATGTTTTTCAGGACTTTCTTTTAAAATCCAGAGGCTTTGAAGCCCCTAAAGTTACCAAGGTTAGTTTCCTGCCTGATTTATTTTAGTTTTCAGAATGCTAGTAAGGGAAAGAAGATGGAAAAGTATTACGAGAGGGGAATATCCTTATCACCAACCTGTGAACTTTGCACTTCCCATCCTCTGGGTTTTACTGTTCTGTTCATATAGGGGAGCAATACAAAAACACACAATTGTCTCCTCTCAAACAAAGATTAAGGAGTGTCATTGAAAACCACAAACTTTTCTTGCAAATTTTTCTGCCTTGGGCTTGTATTCTGTTCAATCCTATTTCTTCCAAACAGCTGCATCTTTAGATTAAGTATGTTGTTCATCATTCATTTTACTTCTGACACCAGGTTTTCTATCTCCTTAGAGCTGTATTTGACTTTTTCTCATGGGATTTTGCCACTGAGCCTAAAAGGAGTAGATTTTAGCCATAAATGAAAGCCAAAGTGATAAATAACATTTTTAAGTCTTGCAGTATAAAATATATAGCTTACTTCCTAATTTGTAATACAGTTTGTAGGAAGCAGATCTCACATTACATGAAGCTGAAAGCATGTATCATTGCAAGCTGAAGGTCTAAGTTTATTCCACATTTACGTACAATCCTTTCTTAAGCTTATATTAAAGTGTCTCTATGATACTGACTTCAAGTACAAAAAAGAAGCCCTAACCAAGGGATATTTTTTGCAAATCTGAAACAAACAACAGGGTTAGAAAAGTCCTTAACTTGTCATCTGCAGTGACACAATGAAAATTACAATGTGAATTATAACAATTTCCACTGCAACAGTTTGGAGGAGTAGCTCACATAGTAATTACCTTCCAAAAACTTGGAGATCATCTTTCTCACTTTAAACAGAAACATTCGCCTCTCCCATCCCAACCATAGCATAGCTCAAGTATGAGGAATGAGATCTGGCTGTATAGAAAAAACATTGCTAATCTCCATTGAAATGTACAACTCGAGCCCATCCCCAGCTAGTTTTAACCCCCGGATTTGTCTGAGCCTTCAGATTTCAGAAAACACTACGATCCTTTTTTCAGAGCTGACATTAAATCTGGATGCTTTTCTGTTGAGTTCAAAAGTGAGGAAACAGAAACTTACCACGGCAGAGCAGCCGGGGCTGAGATCATGCCCACGGCTCGGCAGATTTCAGCCCGATTCCTCCCTGACAGCCCACATTTATCCTTTTTGTGTGCATGGAACGCAGGCCGAGTTAGTCCCACACGGAAGATCTGCGTGCTCGACTTTCTAAAAGTTTACCCGTTCATCTTTAAAATCTAAAGCGACTGGCAGTTGTCTGCCTTCCTTTGTTCGGAGAGGAAAGAAAACTGCTGAACGCTGCAGCCATCATGTCTTGGCAAACGGGACACAAGAAAGGGCCCAATGTCTGGGCAGGGTCTGTGGGCTGGGGGAACCCTTGGGGGTCTTGATAGGAAACGCTTTCCATTGGGTAGGGATGTATTATTAGTGCCTGAGCCCGCCCCACGCCCGGGTCTCTGCTGGGTCCCTCTCGCGGGGCTGTATTCCCTTCCAGAGCATTGCCCAGCCAAGGCAGCTCCCAGTTCAGAATTAGCAGCTTAAGGACAGCCCGACAATGGGTAACGCGGATTTCCTGAGCAATTAGCTGGCGGGGACAGCCTGAGAGAGCGTGCCCGCGCCTCCACGCCGGGGACGGTAATGAGCAGGGGAAAAGCTGTTTAAATCTTGGATTTTCCTTTGCACGGCTGTAATTGGTTTTCCTTCCAATTAAAAAAGCGAGGAGGAGAGGGGGGAGTGGGAAAGCATTGGGTAAGGCTAGGAAGCTGCAAAGCAAAGCTGGCCGTGAAAATAAAATGCCTTTCTAAACAGATTTAGAAAGGGGTTGGTTTTTAGGTTGGGGTGGGTTTGTTTGGTTTTTTTTTTTAAATCTTCTCAAAGGAGCTGACGAGAACAGTCTGGACTCTTGTCTCCCAGCAGTTTGCTCTGAAAGCCCCGGGTTCCTGCTGGAAAACCTGTAGGCTTTCAAACGTTTAGGGACATAATTACAAATACTCCAGGGAAGCGCGGCTGCTTTTGCCTGTGTAGCTCACCCTGGGAGCTGCTCCTGCCTTTCAGTGAATCTGCCTTCCAGCAGAGCCACTAGCTAAAAGCTTTTTATTTTTATCTCTTACCTTTAATACCAGCCCTTCAGCTAGGGAAGAGGATCTTCTGGCAGCAGGAGTAATGCAGTAGACGGCTTATTTGCCTCTGCCTGTTTATGCTGTGGAGCAGCTGGTGCCCTTTTCTTCCTTTTTCAGCCCTCTCCAGTTCCATAGGTTTGAAATCCTGAGTCTGCTTTTAAAGCCCAGCCTCCCACCTAACGTGTCTCGCTCGCATTGTGTTTGTCTCTCCTCTTCCTCCGCTCTTCTTGGCTGTTCCCACAGGCAGCCAAGGCCAGTAAACAACTCATTGTGAAGCTGGAACTAATGTTATTCCTTGGGCTGGTGGCTGATGCAGTGGTCTCTGACTCGCTTCTGCAGCACGCCCAGCTGCCACAGGCTTATATCCAGTCAATGCAAATAACTTCCTGAATATCTCATATAACAGCCTAACTCCAGTCTGCAAAACCTCATCCTCTGAGGGCTTACGGTTTAATAAAGCATGTAAAAACACGAGTATGGATTTGGATTGAAAATGGTGAAGGTGCAGATGTTTCCTGCTCCTAATGGTCAAAGGTCCATTTTCCCCTTTTCAGCTGGTAAAGATGACAGACAACTTGGGTAAATGGTGAAGGGATGGCCAAAGACATCGGCCATCACTGTCACCCGTGTACAGATGTGGGGGTGAGTATGCAGGCTGGGAGAAGGCTCAACGTGCAAAATCCACCAGTATCGCCACTAAACTCGCATACAGAAATCACCTTTGGCCATTCATGGCTTGTGGCCCTTTTCAGGCTGGCTGCTTTTCACACCCCGGGGCCCATTCTTATGCGAGTGTGAGTGTTCTCAGCAGGGACCGATTAAACAACACCTCTGCATTTTAAATCGCCCTTTTTACAGAAAGAAGTGTGGTTTGGATGGTTTGGAGCAGGGTGTACTGCTACAGATTAGAATGAGCACACTGAAACCCTTTGCAGATTAACATCTTGTGTCTCAGCCTTCAAAACTACCAGTCGCTGGGCAAACCCATTAGAGCGGAGACTGATTACTCCTTGAAGATTAAATACAGCATAAATCTTAAAACAAAACTTCTATGCTTCTTACAGTATTTAGCCAGAACGTGGCAATCATGCCAACAGTGATGATGCTGGAATTTAACCAGGCAGCTGTACCTATCTGGGATGTTTGCTTTCTCTCTAGAGATACTGGTTTAATTAAACACTGCTAGGAAAAGTCTTCAGCTGTTGTGAACTTCAAGGACTCTCAGAAACTCCTCCTTATAATGTTACCTCTAACCTAACAGGAGACCGGGGATGGTATTTTTGCCCTTTATGGAGTCCATCCTTCTAAACCATCGTAGTGGTTCCAACTTCATATCCATTCATGGTTGCCATTGAATTCAAAAGCATCTCTAGTGAGCAGGTTATTCAGTCACCTGTTATTCTGGGTTTTTTCTTTAAAAAGGAGCATCGTTTTCTGCTAGCTATAGCCAAAACTAGAAGCTAGAAAAGTAGAATCTCTAGGGTGACCCATGATGCTACTCTCCAGCCTCTAGAGATCATACAAAAAAATCCCAGCCTTTTCCCCCATGGGACATAAAAAGGTTTTGGTATTAACGAGAAAGAAAATATCCCCAGAGCAATATATTTCTGCTCCCCTCTAAAGCACATTTCACAGAGCAAGACACATAGGCCTTTGCCCTTCTTCACACCCGTTTAAATAGGCCAAATGCTGTGCTATCAATGTACTCTGTATATTTTTTTAAGTAAATAAAGTACAAACATTTCCAACAAAGTACCCTTAACATAGGTTTATTTGCCAAACATGAAAAAAGGAGGTGGCTGCCTCTCTTCTTGGTTACAGTTACAGGCAAGTGTTTTCTTTAAAATGGAAAAACAATTAATAGACTCCTCGGCCCTTCATCTCTCCTCTCTGCACAGCTCATTTTCTGTCCCCACCCTGATCCCATGGTGTTCATCTTAGACTTGGGACAGGGTGGGATTTAGTGAGCTCTCCTTGTTAAAACATTGGCAGTACATCAATAATCTCTAGTTATTTTGGAAAACAAGGGAAACTGGACTGTTATCTTATTGGAAACCACGGCTGCTGAGAAGGCATAACATGTTTAAGCAAAAGTTGTACCCCCTGTTTACAGTACTCAGATTTTCTGCTTATGCATAGAAACCCTACTGATATGATACCTCTGTTGTGTTTTTGGTTGTCTGTTGTGCCAGTGGTCTGGTGGCTTTTGGACTGGCGTATGAAATTTCCATTGATTTCAGCCAGACAGAAATATCTGAATTTAAGGAACAATTTTGCCCAGAAGACTAGCATATTGCATTTCCGGATGATTAACGCTTAATTCTTCTGCTGTCAAACACACTGACTATTTTCAGTCAATTGATGCTTCATTGTGCCAAGATTCCTACTTCAGGGCACTCAGGAGCACTCAAAAGGAGCCAAAGAGCAGAAACCAAATCAAAATTGCATTTTAAAGACCACTAGAATATATGCGATAGAGACATTAGCTTTTCCCTTTCCTCCTCTATTCATTGGCAAGGCTTGTTTCCTTCCTTTGCTTTCTTACAACAGCAGACTTGATTTGTCATTTGGTAGCTAAATGTTGCCTGGCTTTAGTTCATTCTGATACAGCAGCACATATCAGATGTTCTGAGGCCCCGTGGCGCCCTCCCTCCCGTAGAGAAGAGTCTATGAAGAAGATACTGTTAAGCTACTGTGGTCAAAATGGACCATCCAGGAGTGGCTTCACAGCAGCAGAGTGGTTTAAGGACCCGCCTTGGAGAAGCAAGTGACCCCATGTTGCCAAAATACCTTCCCCTTGAGCTTACAAACTGGGTTGTATTTAGAAATTTTGGCTGGCTGCAATACGTCCATATGATGTTCTCTATCATTTGCTCGTCCTATGAGGGGCACAGCTTCCTAAGGTCTCGTGCTTTTTTAAGCAGTGGCTTTAGGACTACAGCTCCTATGGACTACGGTTAATGTCTGGGTGACCCCAAAGGAAACATTTGGATGATTAAACCAACAGGTTCAATTCTGTTAGAATGGTGTATTTCATTTAGATGTGCCCCAGGAAAGCTAAAAATAAAAAACAGTAATATTGACATTTTCCTGGAAAAAAAAAAAATGTTACTTTACAGAAACCACAGTCTCTGCTGGAAAAGATTTCGAAGGAAAATTCCTGAGCAGAGGTAGCAGAACCCTTCAGGAGCTCACTAATGCTGCAGTGTTTACTAATACTTCATGGTTTGTCAGTGCTTCCATTTGAAATCCTTTTTGAAGAGTTTTATGACAAAGCCATAAAAAAATCACTTTGGAATCAAATGGAAGTGCAAAGCCTCATCCTGTGTGTGATTGTATTTTTTAAAATATGCATTTAGAATGACCTTTTTTAATGATTTTAAATGCTGTAGTGAGATGGAAAAAAAAAAAAAAAAAAAGCAAGTGCCTATTTGAATCACTATCCTTGCAATTTTAAGAAGGCTTCATCTGAAAACCCTGGTTTGCCAACTTACCAGCACTTAAAGTTCCATTACTTTCCAATCCAACAGGACTTGTAGCTAATAAACGACAGGATATTTCTTCTCCAAATGTTTAGTCAAATAGAAGCTTTTTGGGGTCAGGGGAAAGTGCTGCTTGTACCAGTGGAATGACTGAGTGTCCAGAAAATCCCTGCTGCTCCCAGTGCTGACAGATTTCTAGTGAACACGGTCTGCTAAAACACGAATAAGGTCCATCTGGGTAAGGATTGGATTAACTAATTAACCTGTGATTTGTTTCTCTGATGTTTAGACCCATCCAATAGCAACTATTTGCATTCTCATGAGTCCTGAGGGCCTGCCTTTATTAAGTGCACTTAACTCGAAGCAAAGGCATTAGATTATGAGCCGCTGAAATGTTTCATTGTGTAAAAAAGTAGAACAGAAGTTCATACTCTTTGCTAGGACAGGAAAATAGAAACTTCTGGTGGCACCAAGTGCCTGAACCTATTTTTTCCTAAACCTTTCCTTTTCTTTGCTATGTAGCATCATCAATAAGCTAGAAGAATATCAGTCTTTTGGACAGTGTCCTCTCCGTGCCTCGAGGCACGCCTCTCCCTTTGCTTTCCATGTTTTGTAGTAATTTATTTGGGCTCTTCCAAGTGCATCTCAGTAGTTTCAGTGTCTTTAATTTTCCTTGTCAACGGAGAAGGGTTTCATTTTGCAGACTCCCCACTCATTAGTCATTTCCCTATAATGTGGAACAATTTCTAATTTGGCATGACCAAATCTAGCCCATAATGTCTCCCTTCAGAAACTGCATCCAGGAGTTACTTCAGGCAAGAAAGAAATACCTGATTATTCTCTCCACCAGCAAGAGTTCAGAAACTCACTGTCCTAATTTGGTGCGGGATCTGGGTTCGTTGATCCTTTTTACAGAGTTCAAAGGGACTCTGCATGCTTCAGAGTCCCCGCTTTAATAAACAGGCCGTAACGTACACCATTGTTTTGACAAGAGGCACCCGTTATGCCGAAATCTTATCCCCAGGAAAATGGAGCAGGTGTTTTCCAGCAAAGCTGCTGGGCTGCCTGTGTGAGCCACTGCCAGCACCAGCTGATGAGAAGCCTGATTTCAGAGTTAAGCGACATTGCTCTTGTCGTGGTGGAGGATGATGTTTGAACGTGTCCAAGAGGAAGCTGAAACGGCAGCCTTTGTCTTCCCGTAGTGGGGAGCAGAGCAGGTTTTAACGAAAAGCGGGTGAAATAGAGTTGTTCTGTTCTTCTTCTGAATCCCAGTGATAGCCAGCCAATGGCTCCTATTCCAGGCATGGTGGAGCCTGGTTTTTTTAGCAGAGGTAGCCCCGTTTGACTGGTGTGACTGGACCTGCAGTAGCTGTTGGTGTCAGCAGGAGGTACCGTACCCATATTTCATTCAGCACAGCTTCCCCGGGCTGAGGCTGTGGGGCGGCTGTAGTCAGACCGTAAAATGGCATCGGTAAGTGCTGGCGTTTTACTGGAGGAAACTGAGTTTCACAAAATGAATTGGGAAGATTGAAGAGCGATGATGCTAGGAAGAGCCACTGCAGAGCAGTTAATGAAGCAAGCAGAGAACAACAGACGATGCGGGCCAGCGCTGGCTGACTTCCCCATGCAGTAGCAAGGACAGCATCTCGGAGCACGGCACTGGAGGGATATTAAGTTTCAACAAAACAAACCTAAAGGACACGAGAAGCTGGTGAATATATAATCTCTGTTCTGACGGCAAAAAATCAGAGTTTGAAAGGAGCCTGGAGCACCTAAAACAATTGAAGGCGCAACCGGGCAAGAGCTTGCAATCTGCTGTGCATGAATAGAAGGAAGAAGCAGCTGAATATCAGGAAACGTTTTCTAACAATGCGGACTATTAGGCTTCAGTGGAGACTCCCGAGGGAAGCAGTAAAAGCCCACATGGGCTGAACAACAGAAAACTAGACAAAACCATAGTGTACGTATACTGGAAAGAAATCTTTCAGTGCAGTGATACACAATTCACAATACCTAGCGAACATAGCACTGCTATGATTAATAACATCTTTAAGATGCATTTTTTGATACACAGATTTAGAAGAGTTCTTGCAAACGAGGAGGCTGTAAGCTTTCTGTGCAGGTCCCCTCCCTGCAAGGTGGGCGGTAGGGAAGGGGGAAAGGGGACACACTGCCTGTCACAGCCCTGCGGTGACCTCTGCGTCCCATTTCACAACAGCGCGAAGCGGTTGCCTTGGCTATCCCTTTGCCTAGGAGGAAGCCTGTCTTCTACACTTTTGTAAGAAATCTCCATTAAGCCAGGTCCCGCTCCCTCTAGAGGGCAGCTGCTTCCCTTAGAACCACTTGGGAGAGTGATCACCCCACCAGCTTGTTCTGTTTCCCACTTCACGTGCAGTGAGGTTTTGGGGCTTGCAGGATTTTGGCTATGCTGCAGACAGCAGGGTGATGCCGGACAATTCACAGCCTCCTCGGGCTCCCCCCGCTTTCGGCACTGCACCAACCTTCATGGCTGGATCACCGATGGAGAACGGAAACAGAGCTAAATCAGTAAAATTCGTCATGCTCTGTAGCTTCAGTCTTGGGAACCTCTTGTGGCATCACAACGTACAACAGCATAGCTATTATCAGAGAATTTGTTGATGAAAGAAATAGGCTAGAGTGGATGAAAAATATTTCCAGTTTTCATTAGCATCCAAGCCATTGCAGTACCGAGGAGCTGGTACAGCCTGTGGTTCCCCCCTGCCCTCTCAGTGGTTGACCCTTTTGAGTATCTTAACCCAAGAGAAGACTGTGTTGAGCATGACTAATGCCCAGCTCCACAGTGAGGTGTGTGCCGCTGTGCAGAGCTACGCGGCAAGCCGAGGTCCAAACCTTCACGCCGTACTTCTCTCCTAGGGACTGTGTTAGTAAAGCGTATTAACGGAGCTAATCTTGCCAAACCGTGTGCTTTTCTGTTGCACAAACTTACAGTCAGACAG
Organism: Pandion haliaetus; assembly: GCA_013401275.1. NCBI lineage: Eukaryota > Metazoa > Chordata > Aves > Accipitriformes > Pandionidae > Pandion > Pandion haliaetus. The sequence continues at coordinate 103,624 of VYZV01029831.1, forward strand.
TGTTATGCAAATCAAAGCGGTATTATTTGTGTTGCACCACCACTTAACTCCTGCTCTCTACCAGCCCATTGTTGATAGTACTTTGGCATCGCGTCAATCTGATTGCGATTAAGCTTTTTACAAAGCATCGTTCAAGGCTGTCTGTTCTGGTTTTGATTGTTCGTGCTCTGAAAGGTTCTCCACAATGGATATTCTGGGGAATATGCTACCAGCTGTGTTGGTAATGCCCTTCTCTGATAGTTTTGATAATCTTTTTGTGACTCATGAAGGCTATTTTAGTACTAACTTGTTTGTTTTTCTGATTGAAAAGGGGTTTCTGAGGAGAGAAAAGTATGTCTTTAATGCCCTAGTGTTATGCAATTTTTTCTGAAGCCTTTTTCTATCCACAAAAACTTTCTTCTACCAGAGAGTCCAGAAAAATGCCTGTGTTCCTAATGAAAGCAGGATGTTATGTGTAGAGGAGCAGTAAAGAGGAAAGATTCTGATACAGATATCATGGCCTAAGTGTGTTGCCAATACATAAATGTAAAAATAAAATGGAGCCTGCATTTCATTTTGGGAATAGACTATATTTCCAGCTGAAACTTGCTGTCTCGGTTCAGCAGCATCTGCAATAAAGCAGTTATGACTGTGTACTGAGAAGGAGAAAACAGTCTCTCTCAGCTCGTGAGCAAATGTGGGAAGGCAGCAGCATCCAGACAGTGACTGTCTTATTTGCGGAAGGACTGTACCTTGGGATCCTCCCTCTTTGTGGAGAGGAGGCTGGTTTGTTAGGCTTAAACTTGGGAGGCTTATTTTCCATTACATTCTTTTATCCTCTTCTGTCTCAGGACATTATTTTTGCATTTGGGGTGTGTATGTGTGTGTTTTTTTCTCCACAGGAGTTCAATGTCCAGGAATTAGGCTGGACAAGTCTCTATTTTACATCAGCTTATAGAAAACACAGAAACTTTCTCTCTGCTGTGCTCTGTAATTCTGATGTCCTCCCCTGCCTGCAGTCCACCTAACCCAGAAACAATAGGAAAAAGATGTTTCTTTAATGTTTAACTGTTTGACCTAGTGCAGGAATTGCCTGGTACAGGCTCTCGCCAGCATTTCTTGTTTCTCTTCACTTTGCCCTGGACCATTGTACTTCACCTCATAAGTCTGTGAACTGCTATTTGCATCCGTGCTAAAGCAACATAGATTAAACAGCAGGTATGCAAATACAGGCATTGGCCAATTTCCTTTTATTTTAAACTAAAAGCAACTTGCAGTAATTTAGTGCGAGTCGAGCGTATCAAGGTTTCCCTGACATGAGAGAAGATCCCTCCTCGATTTGATTGAAAAGCCTCATGCACAGAGGGACAGGAGCCAGCTCCCATCTGAGAGCACGTTATCTCCACAGAAGCCTGCAATGAAGCGTTGCCTTGCGGATGGCCCCAAAACGCCTCCAAAGTGCCCATCAGAGAGCTCTCACAAACCCTTCTTCCTACTGACTTCCTACTGACACTCCTTTTCTCCAGGACCACAGTAGCCTATAGCAGACACTTGACATCCACTGGAAGTCCAGCCTGAAGTCACAAATTAATCCCAAAGCTTCTAGTTCACAACCCAAAATTCATGCCCAGGCTCATGCTGAAGAAACGCGGCTGACGGAAGGCGTACTGCATGCTGCATGTTGCCAGGTGTCCTCTAGCAAGTGAATTTAACCCGTTTTTTGTGGAGTCACCTGGAGAAAAGTTATTAATGGGCCAAACACATTCCTCAGGGACAGCTTCCACCAGCAAGGAGGCAACGGCAAGTACCTAATTACATATACCAGTGGCATATTGGTCAGGGCTTAGCTTAACAGTGTGTCAGTGATGCAGGACAAGCTGTGCAGCTTGTGAGGTTCAGAAATAAGGATGAGTCCAAACTACAGAGTTCTGAACTGAACTTTCCCACAGACATGGGGAGCTCAGGGCATGCATCTCAGCCTGAGCCACCTCGAAAACTGTATCACCAGTGCTATGATTTAAAATACAGCGGGGTGCTGTTAGCAGATAACAACAGATGGTCTCTGTTCGCTTCCTTGGAGTGCCCAAGGAGGGCTGCAGAGAGGCTCAGGGTGGGACACCTGGGCACTGCTCAGCTGCTGCCAACAGGTTGTGGTACAGAGAACACAGATGTCACGTCCTAGCCCCTGCCATGCTCCGAGGTCTGAGGGTACAGCGACAGCAGTGCCTCGGGATGCCTGTCATGATGAATATTTCAGTTTCTGGTAGAAGGCTGCCATGGGGCACTTGAGCACAAGTGGAGAATTTGTTCCAATACTAATGACTTTCTGAGATGCGTTTGCAGGTCTCAGCTGCTCATCACGTGGAAAGACCCGGTGCCCAAGTCGCGCAGTGACTGAGACCCAGTGGTCCTTTTAGAGGAGATGGGTGTTTCTGCAGTGCCATCAGGTCGAAAAAAGAGCACCAAGACAAAAAAATACCAAAGATATACTGAATGAAAGCTGCTTTTCTAAAAATGTTTTTAATCCTGAAGGAGGAGGAGCTTGGAGAGACAGCTTGCCATGTCAGGGGAAAGGCCACCCTGTCTATGGGCTCCCTAGATAAGAATGGAAATCCTTGTATAACGTTTCCCTTTGTTATCAGAGGGGAAGAAACACTTTCAAAAGCATTGTTTTTACATAGGAAAGCAACACCATCAGGGCAATGACTTTTTTTATTTTACCTTTTCTCTCTTGACTTGTGATGGCCTTCCAAGCCAAGTCTTCAAACCACCCTCCACCGCTGTCCCTTCACCCATCTCTGCCATGGACTCTCTCTGGGTTTGCTCAGTTCCTGTTGCAAACTAGAAGACCTTTTTGCTTTCCTGCTCTCCTCCCTCCCTGGCCTGAGCCTACCCACCTGCCTGGGGCACCAAGTGCTCACCCCCTGCCTGTTGCTTCCCATCACCATGGCCATCTCGCACGCGCTTCCATCTGCTCTCAGGGCACCGAGTCCCTTGCTTCGCTGAATGCACCCTGTGCCCAGGTTGCTGCACGGGAGAGGCTGGTGCTCTGTATTTGTTGCCGGGGCTAAAAGTTAGCTAATTTGTTCTCTCAGCAGAGTTGGTGCTCTGCTGGGGCTGGGTGAGGACAGGGTTCACACCAGTCTGCAAGATGCTCAGAATTTTCGCTAAAGTTTTCTTGCCCTTCAGTGCCCTGGGATTTAGTTGGCAAAGTTCCAGAGCCCTTGTGAAACCAGCTGCTCCTCTGAGATTCAACCATACTCACATGATCCCTTCCCTTCTGGGTTTATGCATTATCTGGTACCACAACAACAGGGGTTACACGTAAAACTTGGGAAGGCTGAAGAGTATCTGGATTTGAATTTGCACTTTTGTTTTTCCTTTGTCCAAAAGCCATGTTTAATTTGGAATTTCTCAGATTCAAAACTCAAATAGCACTCTCATCCAAATGACATCCTGACAGTTTGCACCGATGTGGAGATTTTCACGTTGTAAAATTCCCCATGGCTGATCGCTTCCCGGTGATCAATGCCGCTGCCGCCAGCTCAGCTCCCGCAGGAGCATGCGGCACCGCAGCCCCATTGCACGCCCACCACACTGCTCCAGAGAACAGCTCTCCATGAAACGTGAGACCCTCACTCATAATTCATGGGCTTCCTATTTTATCATCACTAAGCGAACAGGGAAGGGCAAATGTATTTCCTGTGACTTGGAGCAAAATACAGGATTTACTCCTAGGTTCATGTCTTCCCTCCTTTACCATCCTTCTTCTCCTGTGGGAGAGGATTTGCTTAAAGGAAGGATTTTACTTAACATTTAACGGCAAGTGTTACTGACTGAAGCAAATAGACCAAAACAAATAAACTCCTATAGTTTTACATAGTCTCATTGAAAGTCTTTCCTGCTGGTTGCTAAGCAGTGTCTTGTTTCTTGTGATGTAATTTCACTAATTACTAATCATCATGGACTCCTCCAAGGCAAACTGGCTGTGAAATGGGGGAAGATGGGATGGGTTTTTGTTTCTAATACCACCAGAGCGACTGCTGTCCGAGCTGTGCCAGCACCCACTGCCTTCGGGTGCGGTGCTGTGGGCTTGAGGATTATTTCATTCATTCTGTCCCCATCACAGCCTTTGTCAGAGCCATAGATGTGATGTTCAGCAAGAAGAAAGCTGGGAAGATTTTAATTGATTTCAGCTAGCTAGTGACGCAGCCACGCCCGGCGGGTTTGCTAAGGAGCTCTTCTGTATGTGTTGGAAAGGGCTTTTATTAACCTCGTGCAACCAAAAAGCTTCCAAATGGCCCAGTTCCAGACTCCTTCACCCCTGGGCCTGACTCTGCGCTGCCTGTCCTGGGGAGGGCTGGGAACGTTGGACAGCAGAGCGCTCGGTGGTCTACGAGGGGCCACGGTACCCAGTTTGACCGCAATGTATGTTCAGAGTAGGATGGCATGTCGAGGCCATGGAGATGGGTTGAACCGCCATGAGCACAGCGTGCCACGGGCTCTCTCCTGGCAGAGGGTCCTCTCCTCTCCGGCAAGTCACCCTTTTTGAGCTCTGGCCTGCCAGCACAGCTCTGCCTGCTCAGGGATTTGGCTGCCGGCACGTGAGCTGCGGCTGTGCGGCTCTGCCTGCAAGGCTGGGGGGAGGCTGGGGAGCGCATTGCTGCTGCTGTGGCGTGCTGTCCACGGCAAAGGCCGGGAGGAGAGGCTGTGGCACCAGCAGCGTCACCCCAGCCCTGCCAGCCTCTGCGTATCCTTCAGCAGAGGACAGTCCTTTCCTCATGGATCACCTCTGCAGGCACATCGCCCTATCCGTTTCATTGCAGACAGCCTTCTTGCGGAAGATAAAAGCCTTAATCCTCCTCCCTTTTCTGCAGGCTTGGTGTGTGCCATTTTCCTGCTTGCAGTGAAGTTGCTTTACCTGCGCAGCGGTGAGCTGGGCTGCAAGGAGCGGAGCTGCGAGGCAGAGCCCAGCCCTGGGGACAGGCAGCTCTTCTGCAGGAGCTGCAGATGCAGTTTCCTCGCAGGACTGGAAAACAATGAGTTTTCAATCAAGCCAGCATCTTCCAGCAGGCTCTCAGCTCCGTGCCTGGGGGAATCCGGCTCCAGCTGCACTGTGCTGTGATTCAGGACAGGAAGCAGAAACCAGCACGCCCAAAGGGAAGCACCGGAGGAATTCAGGGAGACAGAAAGCAATTAAATAACATGGAATTTGTCCAGGTCCTTGGGGTTGTCACCCCATGTCCTACAAAACTTTAACGACCACGTGTGGCCTGGGTCTCTGTGTTATGTCTCCTCTGAGCGGCAGTGCGCAGGGCAGTGGTACCGGAGAAGGGTGAAGTGTTTCCTCAGTACTGGTTTCGGACCAAGCTCCAGCTCCAGCCATTGCCATGCAGTTGTCTGCAGTGGCACAGGGAGGTTTTGCTTCGGGAGCTCTTGCTGTGGCAGTGGCACAGCTGGGCTCTGCTGGGGCTTGTGATAAATATTCTCATGTGAATTTGAAGCGACTTCTTGGACCATTACTAGCGGATGCTATATTTATCCTAATGCTGACACATCTTTAAATAGTACGGTTACATGACAAGGTCTTGGTTTAAAGAGTTTGCCACTATCACTTTCACTGAGTGTAGTTCATTCAAAGCAGTTTGAAAAGGAGCAGAGCTTCCCTAAGCACCGCTTTGATCTTACTAACATTTTTCTGACCAGAAATAGTTGCCAGAGACTCTCCCTTCTCTGTCAAGTCATTGTTACACCTCTTCTGTAAACATTTCTTCCTCTCTTTTTATTTTCTTTAGCTCTCCCAAACCACCTCTCCTACCACCTTCCAAATCCTGCTAAACTGCTTCCAAATTCCTCAGCGCCCCCCTTTCTCAACACAGCCTTTTGGTACACGCTGCCCTCGACTGCCAAGCATGTGGTCCTCCGCTTCACCTTGGAGTAAATGACTTATTTCTTAACATCCCTTGAGAAGCATGATTTCACCTCCTTGGCTGGGGTGCCCTGCTCCAGTATTGGTGGGACATCTGTTTGCAATGTGAGTGATAGAAAACTGTAGCCTTTTTTTTTTTCTAACTGCTCCTTCTTGTTGGCGGCTCTTCACGCTTAAACTTGGCTTCTGCTAATTTATAACGATGATGGATGCATCTTTAATCAGAGGAGCACTCTGCGTGTGCCTCTGGCAGCTGCCGGCTCTGATACCATGCCTGCGCTCGGGAAGCTGCTGCCAAGGCAGAGCAGCGGCTGCTGGCCCGGCTGGTGGTGAGCACAGCCCAGGGTTCAACGCGCTTCTTATGTTTCCCAGTCTCTTTCTTTCTCGTGTGCTTTTTTTTATTTTTTGACTGCATTATCTTTTAATGAGGACAGTGTCACCAAATGACAGTTCAGTCTAAGCTTTCAGCTGCACCAACAAAATACCATCCATGGGAAATGAACCAGAATTGAGGACTTTTTGGGTGGTAAGCAGTGGTTGCAGCAGCTTTACAACCATTTTTTATAATGGACCTTTATCTGGAGAAGGAAGGAGGAAGAATCTTAATAAAGCCATCTGATGGAAAGAAAAACTTACCCAGTGCGTGGGTTCAGCTTTGCTACCACTGCAGTCGGTTTGAGTTGCACGAGGGTCACATGAGAACAAGCTGACTTTAAAGTCCTGTATATCGCATCCTTGGACCCCTTTATAGGCAACAGAGCTTTCAGTTTGTTAAACATGATGCTGCAGCACAGCTGGCAGTGGAGAAGGGGGAGTACGCAGCCAGCCCTGTGGCTATGGCTTGCTTCCTAAGCAGAGAAGGGGAAAGGAGCTGCTGAAATGGCCCCTGCTACATTTTTTGAGGTACTGCCGCACCTGAAGTCACGGGAAGCACCATAACTTCTTGTCGCTGGAGAAGCTCATGATTATATACCCTGTTCTTCACCCTGCATTGCCATGGGCATGTCTGCGGTCCAGTGCACGTCTTCTCTCCATCCGTGGCGTGGGTCTGTCACCCAGTTTTTGCTTCTTTTCTAAGCTGCTGCTCAGTCTTTGCTCTTCTCTCTGGGACCCTTTTGCATGGCCCTTTTCAATTTAGTTTTGCTATGAACAGAAGTTATGACCATAGCTCTGTCTTTGCACAGTGTTGGAGTTAAACTTTCCCCTTGTTTTAGAAAAACACATGGTTTTGCTTAGCACTAGCTAAGGAATTACAAGCTGTATGTCTTGAATATGTATCTGCCAAGGTAAGTAATCTCTGCTGTGAACTTGAACAATCAAAGCTCATGGTTATTTGTTTTCCTATGTATAGATTTACCATTTATTGATGTTTTCTTTTTTCTAATCAAGACGTCACCACCATGTTTAACTAGGCGGTCTGTCATCTGACGTGCAGTGGGTAGCTGGGCATACTGCGAGGCTTTTCCACCCCCCGGGGCAGCGCAGCCCTCCTGCATGCCGGCAGCAGGCTGGGGCAGGATCTGGCAAAGAATCCCAGTTTACTGTTTCTACCGAATCTGCTGTGGGGGAACAGGTACAAGCAGTGTTTTACACATCCAGACGGCTCCCCGTAGTCAGCCCCCAGAAAAGGACTTACAGAAATCTTAATCCAGGCTGTTCAAAATGCCAGGGGATTCTGAAAGAAGTGACTGGGTATTTTGTATCAGCTTTTTTGAAATGTGCAGCATGTGTTTGCGTAAAGAAAATAAGGGAAAGCCTGACTTGAAAGGTGTGTATTGTATCTTGTGAGTTTCCTGGATATTTTTTGGGATTCACTTTGATTTATGTGTTAGTTATGTTCTAAGGCAAAGCTTTGCAGAAGGAGCATATCCTGGAGCCTTCACAACTAGATCTTCAATCTTGCCGTTCATAGGTGGACTTTTGGGTTCACAAAAGTCGTGGTAACTCTCAACGGCTTCCTTGCTTGCTGCCTGTCGCTTAGTCTCTCCAGCAGATTGTATAGCTTTATCTACACCAAGGTCTGTGGGTAAGACACGCTGGATGAGGAAAACTGGAAGCTATCTGTGCCATTATGATTCAAATCAACAGTTCTCCATACACCTTACGCTGAAAAATTTTAAGTGTTTTGAGCCACGACTATTAGATTTACAAACCCTGTGCAGAAGGAGTTTTGGTTATAGAAGGAACTCCTTCGTAAACGATGAGAAAGGGTTTACTGTAAAAAATGATTGTGTTTTGCAGAACTGCCTTGGCAGCATTGACACAGACAAGGTTTGAGACCATTTTGTTGGCTTGTACAAGTTGCTTTTACAAATAAAAACAATTTCCCACACTGTCATTTAGAATTTGCTTCCTGCCTAGTGTCTTAACCTCAGACAGGTGTGGAGAGAGCAGTGGTATCAATTTAGGCTGCAAATGGAGCATTCCAAAGTTAAGAAATGCCACTATTTCAGTTATCTGCATATTTTTGGTACCAGGAAGTACGTTGTTTTCTCCACACTCCATTTTGGTGCACAGGACGATAAACAGCAGGTTTCAGAACTTGAAAAATTGGCCAAGTCTTTACAAAGAAAGAGTTTATCTAGCTCACAGGATTTTTTTCCTTGCCAGATTTTTAAAGGCTTCCTCAAAGAGCAACAGCAACAGAGGTTCTTGGGACAGTTTTTGAGAAAATTTTAAAATGCAATTTGGGAGCTGTTATCACTTGCCTTTATAGTACAGAGAAAAAGAGATTTGAAATGTGGGTAGTCTCTGATAATCTACTAATTTAAACGACCATTTGTTTTAGTCCTGGCGTTATTTGACATGCATACAGGCATAGAGCACTTTCAAGATCTCTCTAGCCCCAGGGAAACATTGGGAACTCTGCCTGCCCTGCAGCCTGGCTGGACCCAGCACCTCGCCTGGAAAACCTCAGCCTGTGCTCCTGGCACGGGTTGCACGCATCTTTTTTTTTTTGGTCCAGAGAGCCACAGGCAAAAAAAGCAACTGGCAGAGAGCCTGGCGTAGCTGCGTGTGCCAAAGCAGGGCAAGAACCCAGCAAAAGCACCTTCAGGGAGCAGAGCCGGGGGAGAGAGGTCTCTGGTCTGCCGGGAGGTTGCGGGCTGTGCTTCAGTTCAGAGAGGTACAGACAAAGTAATGTTGCTTTTTCTGACTGCAGGCAGAAGCACAAAGTACGATACGACGCCTGTGTCCCCGTTCTCTAAGGGGAACTTTGAAGTTGGGAAGGGAGAAAGGAAGGCAAGTTTCTGGTCCCTTCTCCCCCAGGGAGGAGCTGGTGCTCCCAGGGAATGAGCAGAAGGGAACGCTGCACTAACCTGCTACACAAACCAGAACAAACAATAGAAAAAACCCCATCAAGTGCCACAAAAAGAGCCCTGGAACATAGATACAGCAAAATCTCTGCTCACCAAAGCTCCCCATGCCGCAACCAGGGAGCAGGCAGGAGTCTGGCTTTCGCCCGTCTCTCCTGAGGCTTTCCGTCAGTCGGTGCAGCACTCGCCGACTGCTTTTATTTGGGTGAGTTTTTCTTAAACTGCCTGGGAGGATTTATTGAGCTACGTCGATTCTGAGCATGCTCTGAGCTCTTGACCAAGGACACTATATTGAGCATTGAGGTTGCTCTGGCTCTCAGCTGAGCAGATCTCCATAAACACGCAGGGCACGGTGATCCCGGCGGCAGCTCTGCCCAGGCGCAGCGCTTGAACCTGACATTTAAAAATAGCCTGAACGGAGACTGAGAGATGAAAAGAGCCCACAGCATGTCCACCGAACACAAACCCTTTAATGAAGCCGAGGGACTGGGGCTGGACCAACAACTTTGTGAGCGGAGGGAGATCTAGTAGCCAGTGTCGCTGTGAATAGACTGCTTGTAAAAAGGCTTACGTGCAATTTGCACAAGCGGGGAGACTGCTCAAGGAAAACCAACATTCAATGAAATCTTTTTTAGTCCACGTTTAACATTTAAACTGCTCTGAATTTGATACCTCCAGATTCAAACTCGTTCCATTACAGAAGCACACAGAAGGGGTGAGAGAAAAACTCGTTTGGCTTGACTTTCAGGTAAACTTAGACTTCTTCATGAGCTTTTTTCCTGGCTCTCTATATTAGTGGAAAGCAGATAATTCAACATATTCTCACGGCCTCTCAACAGTATCAGTGTTTTGGCTAACAGCAGTTCTGTGGATAACTTGGAGAATCAAACCCATTTTCTATGCATAGAAGAAGTAGCCACCTCTGTCATACAGAAACCTGTGTTTGTCATTCAGAATGGGATATTCTGCAGAGCAAAAAGTTCATAGAAAAGCTGCAGGGGACTTCCCACCCACGGGGTTTCGGGCTGTCTCACCCACCCACCCACCAGCAGCCCCCTCCCAGAGCCAAGCATGGCAATAGAATAGAATAGAATAGAATATTTCACTTGGAAGGCACCTACAACAATCATCTAGTCCAACTGCCTGAGAGGAGCCACCACTCCTGTGTTTAGTTCTGCTAGGACGGTGCAAAGCTTTGGTGTCTCAAGAGGATTCCTTGAGGAGGCTTTAACGACAGGCAATCTGTTAGTTTAGTAAGATGATGTCTACATTTTCCAGTGGACCCAATTATACTGCTTGATGTCAGGCTGAGCTACCGCGTTTCTGTGAACCTAATGTAAAGTTGAGAGATTTTTTTCCTAAAACCAAGCAAATTGGGCTTCTGGAAAAGATACCTGAGACTGGTGCCAAGTGCGAGCAGGTATAAATACTAAGAGATGCTGCTTGAGCAAAAGAATGAGATCCAGAGCCATTAACTCGGAGGAAGCTCAGTTCTGTGTTTTATGGCTCCAAAATGACTGCGAAACAGTATAAACATGCCCTGGTTTACTTCAACTCTTTGGGGAACTGTAGCCATCTACCATGGCAGCACCAAGGTCCACGCAGCCACTGAGCCTGCCTGAGCAGGGGAAAACATCAGAGGCATTTGACACAGGCTTAAATCCAACACTTTCTGGGCGAGCCATGCCCCTGGGTAATTCACACTGTTGGGCTCATCTCTAACATGCGGTTTTTCCAGCTGCTCAAACCCCCCCCCAAAACACCAAACGATAAAACCCATTATTTTTCTCCTGTTCAGTATTAGAGAAACTCAGCTGAGAGGTTCCCACAGCCTTTCTCTTCTTGCCATTGCTGATTAAACTCCTCAGCCCTGGAGGCAGCAAGTATCATCTCCCTTAGAGGATTGAGCCAGATATTCCTCTTCTTCAAATCTGCTTATTCCCTCAAATGAAGCATTCAGCATGGCTGATGTTAAGTTTCTAGGATGCTATTCTTGCCGCTTTCTCTGTGACCCTGCGCACACCTACTGTCACGCAGTAAAGTGTGTTTCTCCTGCCTCTAATGTGATAAAATAAGTAACCTGACATTTTGTGTTCCTCTGCCTGATTGCCTCCCTCTTTCAATTAATGCAGAATCAGCAGTGTCAGGGTCCGTTCAGTTGTGTGTGTTTGGATTTTGAGTGGTTGATTACCTGTAATCAGTACCTAGGATGGTCAACAGGAGGTTGTGAGTGCTTCAGAGACCTGGCTGTCAGAATGCGGGTCCCCAGCACTTGAAGGTCAGCTCTTTTCTCAGAGTGGGTGCCCCAAAACATGATGAACCTTTTAAACATCTCCACGAGTGTTTGTGGGATGTCTTCCTCACGGGTTTGTGTGCATTTGCATGTTTGCATTTGCAAACATGGCCTTGCATTGGAAACAAATACTCCAGATACACCTACTTTTACTGCTACTTTTACCGGGGGGTCCTCGATATATCAGCGTGTGACTATATTACACGGTAGCACTGTGCTGCTGCTGAAGAGGCAGCTCATCCTGTGCTAATTAACTCTGCCGAGAAATGAAGTCTGCCAGCCAGGGAGGACCGGCCTGCCGACAGCCCTGCACTGTTCCTAGGACTGAGGGACTTTGTTCAGCTCAGGTGTCCCTGCACGAAGCGCAGTGGGCTGAGTTGCTGGGGAGCTGCAGGCACCATTCGAACTTGCGCGGAAACCCAGGTCACGTAGTGCAAATCAGTTCACTCCTGCAGACCGCTGCCAGACGCCCCGACTCCCAGAGTTTGCTGGATGTTACCATGGAGAGAGCATTAGCTATTTCTCTTTTGCCTCTTGTTGCTTTTACAGCAGTGGTGCTGAGAGCAGGGAGCAAAAACCGTAGGCAGCCACGCTGAATGCACAGGAGAGAGAATAGTCTTACGTATACTGCCTGTCCTCAACCACCATGTGAGGTACGAGCATTTGTCAGCCAGCTACAGCCCACAGGTGCGTTTGTAAAAATAAATTCCCCGGGATAATTCAAGCCTCGCTTCCCAGCTAAATGGTGAACATGCCCAGTTGTCTCAGCTCTGCAATGAGCAGCGTAGAGCCTGTGAATGGATAGTTATTGGGCATGCAGCCATCCCGCAGTGTAGCTGAGAGGGGCACTGCATGTAATACTAACTGCCTTGCATTCAATAAACTGTCGTTGCCTGAGAAAAAGTCAGACTGGGCCCACAGTGTTGTGTTGATGCTCAAATAAAATTCCACGTTGCTGGGGCCGGGGGAAGGGAGGGGGAGATGCCACCCACTCTTTCTCGCAAGTGTGGAAATTTCAACTACTACAACAGGCAGGTGAAATGAATGTGTAATCCTCCCTGGATTTTTTTTTTCTTTTTTTTTGGTGGAGTTTTGCCATTTTATTTCAGTCTTTAGACAAGGTCAAGCAGGAGCTTTGTTAAGGAAGGGCTGAAGCCAGGTGTAACTGCAGCACCGAGGGAGCATCACTAAGTCTAACACCACAGGGACCAGGATTTGCCCCCATCTGAGATGGGCTCGGGCAGGTGCAGCTCTGCAAACACGTGGGGTAATTTGGAAATGACTGAGCCAGGAGGTGATGGGATCGTGGGGGGGCAGCCCTTCTCTGACCTCGCTCCAATGAAAACCCAAGTCCATGGAGAACGGGCTTAAATCAGAAGGTCTGATAATTCATTTCCCCTTTTAATTCTTTTTTTTTAATTAGCCATGTGATTTAAGATTGCTAATACAAAACAAAACTGACATATTTTGGAGAGGGAGGGCAATATTTGGTTTCTGAGCAGCCAGCAACCTCTCGTGCTAGGCTTCCCGAGCAGGTCGCCAAAATGCCCAGGCAGTTGGCAAAACTAGAGCAGCAGAGCGCTGAGTGCTGGCTGGGAGGGAAGAGAGCAGCTCTTTGGCGCTCAGGTTTGAGCCTCTTTGCATAGAGATCTTATTTCTAACTACTGTTTACATGCAAACTTGATGTAGGAAGAGAGGGGTGAGGCAGAGCGGGGCAGATTTGTCAGAAGATGAGAGAATTATGAGGTTTTTCCCAATAACAGTTTCATGCTTCCATTCCAGCTCACAGTGGTGCAGACCTTTGAAACCAGCTAATTAAAAGTACAGCTTGCTTAAGTGGATGTGTTTTGCCTGCGTTCAGAGCTGTGCCTACTCACATCCATGGCAAAGCTGGCCCTAGAGATTTGCAGTGGCGTGCACGTGAGCAGGATACGGCCCTTGCTGCTTTATCCCAAGCGAGGAGCTCTTGCCACTCTGTCAGCAGCGGCCTGCTCTACCGTGTTTTTATGAAGTGCTGTTTCAGCTGGGGTTGGGGCTCACCTGCGCTTTAGAAATACCTGTTCTCTGCCAGTGCAGGGCTTGGGCTCTGAGTCAGCAAAACATTTCAGCACGTGCTCAATCATACCCCAGCCCATTACAGAAGTTTAGGATCTGCTTATTTTTAAGCTTGCACTTACATATTGGCCGGGGGGGTGCTAGAGTGGTATTGCCAAGTGATGGCCAAAACTGGGTGCCGGTAATGGTGGCTCTTGATGTCTACCTGGAGCTCCAGGTGAGCCCTGCCCAAGCTGCTTTCTGCTCCAATGCTTTTATAGAATGAAAAATACTCCAAAACTGTAAATATGGGAATAAACATTCCCACAAGTCATCTGCTGTTAATTTACAGTTGAATCAATTCATTTTAATCCAAAAACAGCAGAGCAGTTTTCAGTCTCTGAAGACCATTGAATATTATACTTGATATCATAAGCAAAAGGATTGCAGGGTATGTCTTTCCCCCAACTGTTTTATTTCACCAAAAGCATTTAGTGCTTTGCCAAATTCTGTCTCTGAGGGTCACTGCAAATGTGTTCTCCTTCTGCTTTTCATATAATACTGAAAAGTGAGCTGTGGTTGTGTAATTCGTTAACTATTCTTGCAATTTTACCTTGGAGGCTTCTCTTTCTTAATGCACACATATAGCTTGCTCTCACAGACTTATCTCCCCCTAAAAAAGTAAGTACACGAGCAGTGTACTTGCGTGCAGTGCTGCCACAGCAGATTGTTACCTGAAATAATGGGAATTATTTCTCTCGGAAGCCAGAGCAAACAAAACAGCCAGATTCTTTGATGTCTTGATTTGAAGAGGCTGCTCATGGCAGGTGGTCAGCCTCCCAGCTGTCACCATGGTCAGCTTTAAATATGAAACCTTTTTTCCAGATCACCTACCGATATGTTGCTTCCTATCTGCAATATCTGGTACTCCGGGTGATCATTTCTCTGTCTGTCAATAATGGGAACGAGTTGCTTAACAGCAGAGGAGAAGGTACAGACAAAGCGAATGGGCTTACCGGAATCACTCTTGCACTGGAAGTTATTCAGTTGTCAGACAGTGATTCCTCCCTCTCGGTGCCCATTCAACCCACCCTAACAGATGGCCCCAGGCAACGTGTCCCTTTGTCCGATTTTATCATCTCTTTGATGAGCATTTTTGCTCATGGGCTATAGGACATTACCAGGACAGTGGTCAGGGGCTGCGCTCAGGCTGATGGGTTTTGAAGAGCTGCGCAGTGAGAGGTGTAGCCATATACAGGGTGAAATCCCGATGCATCTCCCTGCTGAGCTGGCAGGGACCGAGGCTGTGCCCCGCTCCCCAAGGAGCACTCCCAACGCACGGGGCTGCTCCAGTCCCCCAGAAAAAAGGTCTCAGGCATTGCTCAAATCTGCTTGGACAAGTAAGACTGCACAAAGCATGCTTCATGTTAAAATTATATTGGAAAAGAGCAAATGCACATTGCCTGATTTATGTCTTCATTTACCTTTTTTTTTTTTGCCTAATGTAGAGGAAAGACCTTGGTAGGAAACAGTAATGTCGTGCAGCTGGCTATGAGCACTGCTGCATTCAGTGTCTTTTGCTGTGTTTGATTCCTTGCAGCTGCTCAGGTTTAGTCAATTATCTCCTTAAAAGAGGAATTTCTGTTTTCACAGGATGACTAGAAGGCTGATGGAAACGTGCAAGAGAGCAGAAACCCAAATATTTAGGCAGACCCATAAAATGCTTCCCATAGCCAACACCGCAGCTGCAGCTAACGCCAAACTCTCTCTGCTTTCTGGGTGATACATTTTTCTTAAGGGATAAGTTGCTGGAACAGCTTGAAGCGAGCAACACCTTGCACTTGCGCAGCCTCGGTCACACCTCGGTATGGAGCTGCACTGAAAAGCAGAAGCGGTGCATTTTTGCTTCACAGAATTGTTCCCGGTTGGTTGTTATTGTCCTGGTGTCGGGTGAAGTCTTATTCTGCATTACTGCCACCTTGGTCCCTATTGTAATGAAGGATGCTGCAGACCATGCCGCAGTGGCTGTCCTTACAGGCACGGGCAGAGCCGTGCTGGAGCACAACAGGTTGTCTGGGACAAGGGACAACTTTCTGGGTGCAGAAAACTCACATAGCTTGGGTGGCTGTAGCTCTCACCCCGGCTTTCCTTACTCTGTGAATGTACTCTAGGGCTGGGGAGGGTTTCATGCAGCCTTCGCCAGTGCATGGATGCTCACCACCTCCGTGGCGAGTGACGTGGGGCCTGAGCACGTGACAGCACAGCTCATGCACTCGGGATTTAAAAAATATCTATACTGTTGTCGCTGAAAAGTATGAAACAAAGTCTAGTCTCACTTGATCTTTCCCGTCCTTTTAGCCTTTTTAACTAATAATGGGCACATGTAAGTGATTAACGCGACCTCGTGCGACTGTTTCTTGTTGTTTGTGCAATCCTCAACGTGTGCTTTATCTTCCAAGTACGAGGTGGACGTGTTTGGCATTTCGTACACGAGGGGCTTTGCCAGCCCGGTGGGACGGCGCTCAGCCGCGCTGTTGTCATGCCACTGCAGCTGGGGCGATAGCTCCCGGCTCCTCCCCGCGCTCTCCCCGGACCTCTGGAGGAGCATTACACTGGGCTCACTGTTGGAGGGGATCACTTATTTTAAGCTGCTAATAAATGCTTTTTTAATTTGTGGCCTTAATATTCAAGATAAGCTAGTTCTTTCCCTGTGCTATACAGATACAGTCTTTGCTTCTCTTCTCCTTTGTTAGCAGCGATGCCTGACAGCTGCTGGGGTGGGTTTTATCTTCAGCATGCTCTTTTGACCCGATGTCCCTGCCATCCATCAGCAAGTCTGGGTGGATCCATGTCAGATGCCAAAACTGAGGATAGAGGGGAAAATCAATTAAAATCTTAGAAAAACTTTCCATATCCCTAAAGAAATCTTATTTTCTTTGAGAAACATGTAATAGAAAGTTGGATCTAGGTTCCACATTCTGTCCAGCTGGCAGCGAGTTCAGAAAGTCATCCAAAAAATTGTTTTGAAACCATGATACTGACAATACTAACCATTTAACCCACCAAGTGAGTTAAAAAACAATGCAAATATTGGAGAAAATAAATGCATAGTATGTATACATTTTATGCAAATTAAGGGAAATTAAGATGGAAAATTTTTTAAGTATAAAGATGGTGAAAAATGCTGCCAGGTGCTCAGGTGAATTTCACCCCGATTTCTAGTCTTGAATCGCAAAGAAAAGGGGCCCTACTGCACTTGTCATGGGCAGCCTTGGTGTGAACGGGAGCTCGGGTGCATGTGCCTAATTCCTCCTGTCTCTGGGCAGGTTGCACAAAACCAAACAGAGCTGAGCTTTGCGACATGGCCACTTCCAGAGGCTGTGGATGAGCCACTTGCTGCTTGGCTGACTCTTACCTCGAGTACTTTCTATGTACCTTTTCCCTTGATACGTCCTTTTGATCAAACTCAACACAAAACGCTTCTGTCTGTTAAGGCACGCTGTGGCTCAGCAGAGGCCCTGCGAAGTCTGGTGGCATTGCTGGATCTCCTTGGGCTTGTTTGCATAACTTTCTACGTGCTCTTTAGATTCGGAGTGTTTGTTTTGATCTTTGTTTGAATAATACTTTGAAGTGTTGACCCATGACGTGGTTTCCTACAGCCTCTGAAGAGGTACAAGATAATAAAAAAAATGTTGTTGGTTTTAGGGTTTTCTTTTTTTTCCCCAAAAAGACTGGTTTGGGGAAAAAACCTACTAGGATTTTGCTGTATCTGGGAGGAAGGTTGGGTTTAGGTCGATAAAAATAAGCATGGATGCATGCCTGAGCAGTGCTACAGTAGCAGCATGGATAACATAGGCCCTGCCGGAGCAGGGAGCTCCTGCAAATGGAGCAGAAACGTAATATTATGCAAGGGCATTTAATGGAAAATATACCATAACTGAAATGATTTGGTTTTTCTTTCTTTGTGACTTGTGGCTGGAAGTCTGGAAGCTTTTTGGCGTTTCCCAAATCCCTCTGTTAACCTATGGGAAAAGCATCAACGAGCAACTGGGAGGTGGGGAAGATCCACTAAATGTGAAAAGTCGTGGCCAAAACTAAACACATAGACTGAGGCAAACAGTCTTGTGCTGGCAAAACTAAGATGGTTGTGGTTTCCTTTCTAATTTCTAGTCCTGGGACATGAGCAAGCAGCTGATGGTCCGTAGTCTATAAAAAGGCAGATAAGCACTAGCAGAGGTTAAAGCACAGAGGACCCCAACATATTTATCTGACCTTAAGTACCATGGGTCATCACGTCTGTCCTCTTACCCTGGTCTGAGATTTCCAAGTTGGAGACACCCCCATTTCTTTGCAGTTTGACCCACAGCACATCTGCATGCTGCTTCCCCAGGACTGTCGTGTGGGTTCTCTCTCCAGGGCTACACCTGCTAAGAAATACAAGGAAATCTGGCAGGCCCCATAATGTGGGAAAAAGAAGTCACACAGCTTCTCAGCATTAAAGAGGACTACACGTTAAGTAGCCAGCTACACTGGTCTGTAAGGACAAATAGGATCTCCCCACCAAGAAGCTCCTCTTCCTGTCTGTTGGACCACAAAAACCGTGCTGAAGGAACACAGAGCAACACCTGGTGCTCCAGGGGTTGTTTTTCGTGTTGGTAGAAGAGGCTCTGCACTCCCAGCCCAGAAGGCTGATCGCACCCTGGGCTGCACCAAAATAAGTGTGGCTAGCAGGTTGAGGGACGTGATTCTCCCCCTCTGCTCTGCTCTCAGGAGACCCTACCCAGAGTACTGCCTTCAGCTCTGTGGCCCCCAACATAAGAAGGACATGGACCTCTTGGAGCGAGTCCGGAGGAGGGCCACAAAGATGATCAGAGGGCTGGAGCACCTCTCCCTTAAAGACAGGCTGAGAGAGTTGGGGTTGTTCAGCCTGGAGAAGAGAAGGCTCTGGGGAGACCTTATAGCAGCCTTCCAGTGCCTCAAGGGGCCCTACAAGAAAGATGGGGAGGGACTCTTTATCAGGGAGTGTAGTGCTAGGATGAGGGGTAATGGTTTTAAACTGAACGAGGGTAGATTTAGAGTAGATGATAAGGAAGAAGTTGTTTACTGTGAGGGTGGTGAGACACTGGCACAGGTTGCCCAGGGAAGTTGTGGCTGCCTCATCCCTGGCAATGTTCAAGGCCAGGCTGGATGGGGCTTTGAGCAACCTGGTCTAGTGAGAGGTGTCCCTGCCCATGGCAGGGGGGTTGGAACTGGGTGATCTTTAAGGTCCCTTCCAACCCAAACCATTCTGTGATTCTGTGATTCTATGAAAGCAACAGTTTTAACACATAGGCAACGTATCACAGCAGCGTGGAGGTCACTACAAACATATTAAATTAAAATCTTTGTACAAAATAAGCCTTAAAATGTGCTGAAGTTGCGCTTGTATTTAGAAACAATAATAAGTGGCAGAGAGATGCACACTGAAAATGCAAAGTAGAAGCAGCTGTAGTTTAATGGCAGGAAGGCATGGTGATGTGGAAAGCACCAGCCTGAACCATCTGTGCCCAAAGCCTGGAGAACAGGGACCCCAGAGTGACATGAGCCCCCTTCTCCCACCTCCATCCCCACCCAGGTGACCCTGTGGTGCCCAGTTTAACTGGCCCACGAAGTGGCTTTCTGCTCTTCTTAGCCAAATACACCTCCTCTGCAGCATGGTCATAGGTGAGAAACCACAAAGGATAAATGAGGCTTAGTATGCGCACATATTCCCCTAACACCCTGCTCAGGTGCTGCAATGCTGGTGGTCCCCAAGAGCACATCGTCAATGGCAGAGAGCTCTGATCTCATCCTTTGGGCTTCTCCACGTGACCTGCCCTTGCCCAGAAGGTGCAGAAGCTGATGCCTTTGGTATACTGACTTAAGAGCTTTGCCTTGAGTGGTCTTGTCCAAGGCAGATCCATGGTTCATTTACTCTGCCAGCTGGACGTGCCATAAATGCAATGAGCCGCAAATATCCTTTTCATAAATAAAAAAAGATTTCCACTAAAGCATCAGTGTAAAGTTTAGTCACTCTCCTTGCTCTGAGCATCTATATGACTCTGGAATGAAGTGATCAGGTATTCTGGAAATTAAATTAATTTCCAAATACATGCAGGGTCACAGAGTAATTCTAAGTCAAGGAGTTAAACTTGTTTCCTTTTCCTTTGTATTTGAGCTCATTTTGATTGTGTACAGAGCATATCTGAGATAAACTTTGCAGTAAACATGCATTAGTACCAGATTCTGCAAGGAAACATATTTTTGTCTTTTTTTTTTTTTTTCCCTTAAACTAGGGCTTTAAATGGATCCTTCTGTAATTCTCAAGGTCATTGTTAAATATTTTAAATAGTTGGTCAAATGCCAAACTATTTTCATTGCCTGAATTTCTCTCCTTGGAGAATTACTGCAGACAATGAAATGTGGCATCTTCAACATTTGTGTCAAAGAGAAACCTACCATGACAAGCAGTTTTGTAACTCAGGAACTTGACTGAAGTTTTGTATTGTATTGAGTAGGACAGAGTCTCACGGTGTATTTAATCACCAGATCTCTGCTGCATCCTGCACTGCAATTATTATAGCTTTTATTTATTGGGGAAAAAGAGATCTCATTTCTGCGTTTTATATTAAATTTGGGCTGAAACCATCTGCTGTCCTTAGAAATACCTGGATGAAGCAATTGCATGCGATGGGAAGGCTTGATTGCCCCTCATGCTTTCAGTGTTAGAGCACGCTCTGGGACTGGGGAAAGCAAGATGGCCAAATCGAAAGGAAAGTAAATTTTTCCTTTCTTTAGTTCCCAAGCGTAGTGTATCTTTGCAGTGAAAGCCTATTCAAGACAGTGGGAGAATGCCTCCGTAGTTTGGGTCAAGCCTCGATCTACAGTGGAATACATGAGCAAGCCTCAGTCTTGCTATATAGCTTGGTTTTCTGCTTTCTCAGTTTTATACTGGAAAAAACCTAATTAAGGTCTTTCTGTGATACACTTTTCACCATCCCTTTCCTTACGGAAGGAGTTGAGGGGGCTTAAATGAGGCTGACAGATATGCAGCAGTGAAAGAGCTTGTACCAGTCAGATACCATAGCTATGCTGTATATGGAGATTGACCAAAAATGATCAAATGACTAATATGTTGTTTGCTTGATCGTGAACTCTTATTTGCTCAGAGGAAGAAGTAGCCGAATTTTCTGAAGTTGGATTATGAACAGGTTAGGTATTTGCGTTCCTTTTGTGAGAACAAGCGAGCATCGTTAGCCAGAAAACAGAGGAACCTGTACTTGACCGAGTGAAACACATTAATTTTTATTTCCTTCAAAGCCCTAACTTTGATTTCTGCACTCGATTGACACTGATACTCCAAAGTCTCTGGAAAGAATTGGGCATTTATCCCTGTTACAGATCTGCGGGCTGGGCTGGTATTCATTTCCCTTAGCTTACCCATAAATGTCTGGGCTGGGGTTTAGCGGGTAACGTGCCCTGTGCTAATCGGCCGCTGACCACAGTTAACGTGCTGGCGTGGAAGCTCTGGCTCACCGCTGCAGCAGGGAAGGAAGGACACGTACCGGCGGCCTTGCAGCAAGATGCAGTGTGGTTCTAATATCTGTGGGGTACATGCACCACGACCACCAGAGTGGCTTCTGACAGTGGGAATGAAAAGGCTGCTTGGAGATGTCTGTCCATAATTTAATTAGCGACAGCAATGATCTTGAAGGATTTCAAGAAAAAGATTATAAAAGGCGGTTTACTTTGTAGAGGAAACAAAGAACTTTCTTATTTTGCAACTAGTTAATCCTTTTTTTTTTTTTTCCCTTTGTTGCTTTTTTCCCCCTTTAAGGGAAGGAAAGAATAGAAGTTGTGACTAATTTCTTCTTTCGTTTCCTTGCTCTTAATGAGAATTCAGGTAGACCATAATTCAAGTAAGCACTTCCCATGGAGTGAGGGGAGAAGAGTCCTTCTAGCAAAGTAGGGCAACTTAGAAATTTGTGTGTGATTGCTCTCAGTTCAGCCAAGTTTCTGAAACTGCGTGGTGCATGGGCAGTACGGAAAGAGCCCACACACAAGGGTGTTTAGCTGCTGCAGAACAAATTGTGCGCGTATTTGTTTAGGTACTGAAGGCAAGCGGGAAGTGTTGCCCTTTGCTTTTCAGATGCTCCTTCAGTATCTTGAAAATTACTTTTAAAGCTGGAAATTAAGATTCTTGGGAGAAAAAGACAGTAGGTTCTTAATAGAGTCTTAACATTTTTAACCTCACAGCTTTAGCTGTTCCAAATGCATTTACCTGATGAGTTTATATGTGACTGTGTTTGTTTGGAGGCTGCATATTTTGGCTCCCTAGATATTATCTTACAGTGAGGATCAACATTTCTAAGCATGCATTTCTACAACCAGTAAATAATGCAGAGGAGACGGTGAGGTTCACAAGATTTATCAGATGGGTGCATGGAGCCATCACCCAGCCCTAGAGGAGGCTGGAACGATGCCTCTTTGGTGCTCTCTGCAGCTTTGGGGTATTGGCATGGCTACAAACTGGCACAGCTTTAGCAGGGAGACAAAAGGTGGTGTCTGCAAACCTGGCTAGCTAAAAACCTGGCTGCCATAAACAGTAATGTAGAGAAGGTGCTCGAGAAGCATATCGCTAGGGTTGTTATTTCTGTATGATCTCTTTTCTGGCCTACTCAATATTTGTTTTACACAGCTGCCTCCAACATCTGCTTTTCATCTCTGCTCTTTATCCAAGTAGGTATTCAAAAATGCCTTTCTTCTTTCAGCTGCTTTATGTGTCTCCTGTCTTGTCAGTGAAATGTGCAGCTACTTGAATTAAAAAATCATTTTAAAATAGGCTATTGCATATTTTACGCACAAACAATTAAAGAAGTAATGTCAACTGTCTTCCACATAAAGGAAGATGGGGGAAAATAGCAAGATGAGCCTGAAATTTCTCAGGAATCTGAAAGTAGGCTGAGCCCATTCTGTAGTTTCAAGTTGAGATCTTTTCCCACCTTTCTACCTGGCGGCTTTTAAGCTGCTTTCCCAGCCTCCAACCTCTCCCTTCTTCACTTGGGGCAGTTAGGGCCCAAGCTATTGTTCAGCCTGTTGGCCCAGGATCCATCTCCAGAGCATTGGGCTTCCCTGGGTGAGCAGCTTCTTCTGGCTAAGAATCTAGCCCTAATGTCAGAAATAGCTGATTCTTTGGCTTTTGTTGTCAGTTGGCATGAAAACGTTGCTGAGCAGCACCACTGCCCTGCAACAGCAGGTCTTGGCAGCTCTGCTTCACCCAGCTGTGATTAGGAGGTTTGCACATGGCGGGCGGGGGTGGACACGTGTTTTAAGTGGCTATTCCTTAGCAGTTTCAGCCTGCAACCGTCTTCCCTTCTCTCCTCCTCCCCAATAAATGCGGGGTGTTGCTTTTGGATAAAGGAGGCCACAGGTCTGAGGCATTTCTCAGAAAGCAAATACAACTTCTGACCTCAGCAAGGAGCAGCCTGGACTGAAGGTCAGCAGCAACACGAGCCGTACGGGCTAGAGACACTGATGCCTCCTCCCTCTGCTACTGACTCACTACAGCCTCCTTGGAGAAAAGCCCTTTTTCTTCTCAGAAAATCCCTCTCCTTTTGATGTTTTTCCCATTCTTTGTTATTTATGCCCTGGGACAAAGCTTGCCCTTTGAATAACATCCCTCCACGCTATGGTATCTCTATATTTCTGTGGCTGAGCTTCTCCTGCCTCTTCAATCAGCCACTGAACAGGCAAATCTGCATTTTCTCACATAGATGATCAACAGTAAGGGTAGCCACTAAGCCCTACGACTGACTTTTATCAGGCAGAAAGCACTCCCACGCTCAGGTGGGGCAGTCTGAAACATAACGGACCCTTCCAGCCTGGAAGGCAAACGAGGTTTGCATCCCCTCCTCCTCGTCACCTTCCTCTGAAATACCTGGGCAAATGGCCCATCATACGAAAAGCAGATTGGAAAAAAAGCTGCCAGGTCCTGGCTCTTTCTGATGTCTGAAAGGCGTAGGGAGTTTCAGGGAGAGAAACACAGAACAGAATCGGGGCCAGGTGGGATCAGGATCTACAAGCCCTGGAGGTCCCAAAACCAGCCCTGCAGCAGAGCAGCACTGAGGTTGGTGTCCACCTGGATTCACATCCACCGGTTTTCTTTCACAGGCAAAGGAAAATCTGATGTGTTTATACGTGTTCGTAGATCTGAAAATGTAAACTATGGTAAAGTATCTGCTTATAGTGCGACCTCTTAACCTGAGGGTTTTTTTCTGTTCTGGGGTGAATTCCAGCAAACTGTGCTGCTGTGTTTACAAGGAAAATGCCTGTTTTCTGTGTTCTTAAGGCCACAGCATGTCTCATTAAAAATCCTCTTTGGGAAAAGCAGGCTAGTTAGCTTACTCACCCCAGTAACGCTGCAGTGAATAAATATTCCTACTGCACTACTGGGGAAAAAAAAGAAAGAAAAAAGAAATTAACTAAAATCAGATTGAAATAATCGTTTGCTACCTCCTCTGGTTATGCATCTGTTCCGAGTTTTAAAACGCCGAGGTGCTTGATTACGCTACCCAAAATCAGCCCCAGGGCTCGGAGCAGGCAGCAGGGTGAGTGCTCCTAGCAGCCGGAGCCCCAGGTAATCATTTCGAAATGCCAGGAAGGATTTAGCCCACACTGGGGATTCTCTGTGCAGGCTGGCAACCAGACAGACAAACAGCCCTTCTAGAAGGATGCTGGCTCCCCACCGTGGCAACAAGCACGATTTTAGCCAGCGAGCGTGTCGGCAGAGGCAGCCCAGCCACCGCTGAGTTTGAAGCAGGATGGAACGGGGATGGATGGCCAGTGGGCCAGCACCGCAGCCCCCTGCGAGCTCCATCCTTCAGCAGGTGCTATTACAGGAGCTGTTTCAGCAAAGGGCTGGGGTAAATTACAATTCCTGTAAATGACAGGCAGGGTTCCACACTTCCCAATGGCTACCCGGCTCTGTAAACAGACTTCGGTGTGCCTGGCGACAGATAAGAGCCACGCTAATCGGTCCGTCCAGCTCTGCAGCAAAGCTCTGCAGCAAAGCTCTACAGCAAACTCAAACAAAAGCCAAAACCAATATGTTTATGAAATCAAAACATCACAAATACACTTTATTTACACTGCTGACACTGAAAGGAGAAACAGATGCTTCTGGTTTGGGTGCCTGCCTAGCCTAATTTCAGGAAAACATGGAGATCAGAGGGAGAAAAAAAAAGGGATCAAAATGTTCAGTCTGTCACATCTCCAGTTTTAAATATTATAAATCTTTTGTGTGCTGCTACAACAAACAGAGATGGGCTCAGCTTTGCCAAACAACGGGCTGTGTCCCTCTGTGGATTGATACCGTGGGTTAAATCGTCAGTAAATACCAATCCTGTGAAATAGCCACATGGGCACTGCTGCAGCGGCAACTTTGCATGCCCTCTGACAACGTGGCGTTACCTGGAGAGCGGGAATAATCCCAGCCCAGGCCCAGCAAGCCAGGCAGTTTGTAAGCTGCCAAGGGGCTATCGCTGCAGTTTAGCAGCGTCCAGCGAAGGAGCGTGTGTTGGAGCTGAGCGGTAACTCGGGCGGCCCCGAGCCTACTCCTGGCAGCATGAAAGCTGCAACCAGGAGAGCGCCGGGAGATGCAAAAGCATTATACACATCTCACATGGGCCCTTGGCACAGGGGCTTTATTTGGATGATTGTCTTTATTGCCATAAAAGGTAAAAATAAAGCACAAAGCAACCCATTAAGCAGTGCTGCTGACACGCTGACTGTCTGACTGAGCAGTGCCTGGAAAGACAATGTCCAAAAAAAGGATCAGGGCAAGTGCCAGCCTCTTCATAGCCCTGTCTCTTTGTAGAATAGACAACTGGCAGGATTTATATCATGATGGACACGTCTTTAAAAATTCTCCCCGGAGGACTAATGGGGTTAGTGTGCCTGTGTCTTGCAGGCACATCCCTGCTGAGTGGCCCCAGCAGCCTCCTGCATCTGACTGGCCTCAGCCTCAGCTCGGATGCTCTCATGACTGCAGGAGGTCAGTCCTGCACAGCTCTGGGCAGCACTTGCCGGTCTTGGCTTCCTGGTAAGCTGCAGTGAGGATGTGAAACATTTGCCTTGGACTCAAACATTGTGTTACTTCATATGCACTATTTATTGTTTTAATATGCATTCTGTCACCATGTGAAATTTGACAGGAGCGACTACACGGTGTCCCCAACTTTGGGAATTATCCCAAGGCTCTGAGTTAAGACTTAATTACATCTAATTCCTCTCAGCCAAATCGGTGGACAAAGCAAACAAATATTGTATTATAAAGCTGTCCCGCTTTCTGTCTGGGATGAAAATACGTTTTCAACACCTTCTGCAAAGGGATAGGAGCCTGGGTCATGCTGAGCCGCTGGGTCTTGGGGTAGCCAGACTGCTTTGTCCTCAAACAGGCAGGGCCCTCAGCACAGCTGAGCTGTGTCACAGCCTCCCTGCCCCGGGTAGCGCAGGCGCTGCGAGGGGGTGAAGCTTGTTGGGGCAGAGCTGTGCCTGGACCTGCCGCTAAACCTGCCCCTGCTTCCCAGAGCAAGCCGCGAAGACATGTCAGTAAGGGCTCTTTCATCAGCATCATTTCTACATTGTGGCACCATCGCCATTGACTGAACTGGGTGAAACACAGCACCTCTTCCTGGGGTTTCCTGGGCTTCAGTTACCAGCCCCGGGGCTAAACCTGGGCTGCAAAGGAAAGTAAAACTAGAGAAGTTATCGGGAGAGGGTAAGATAGTTCTCCGATCAGTTCCTCTGTTTCAGGGCTTTGGGGTTTGCCTGGAGGTCGTTCAAGCTGTGGTAGGGCGGCTCGGCGTGTGGTGGGGCTGCGAGCTTCCTGCGGAGGGTGTGCTGGGGTACGGGTGTCCCCGAAGAGCTGCTTTTTGGCACGTTCATTTGTTCAGACCTTCCAGTAAGTTCTGGCTAGTTATTCATTATCAGAGTGTAGCTAAAAATAAATATGTGAAGGAAGAGAGGATTTTCCTTTTGTCTAGATGAAATCATCTGTGTTTCCTAGTGAAAAGGATTCCTAATGAGGGAATTGGCTGACCCTTGTACATCACGATTAACGTGGAGGGAGTTTACAGCCATTCACCAGCTTATGTCTTCAGGGAACAAGCGGACGTGCCTGCAGGGCTTACACCTGCTGAGGCACTGTAGCACTAGGAAGCACATAGTCCCCTGAGAGAAAGCCATGATCAGGCCATCCGTGGATCCACAGAGCCGGCTGGACATTGAAAGCGCTGCTCACTAAACCCCTAACAGGGACAGCAATGCCTCCGCTCCCCCTCTGACTGTCCACGCTGGCACCAGCCTCAACGGGTAGCTGCTTCGTTGCATGGCTGAGCCTGCACCAAGCAGGATCAAAACACAAACACGAATAGTTGCTAAACATGAAACAAATCCCAAAACGCCAGGAAATTGAGTCATCCGTTGTATGAGGTGAGAAGCTGTTACCTCCACACAGTGTGGTGGCTGGAGGGGACCAGTGCTTGCAGCAGTGAGCAGAGCTCACCCCTGCTCTGCTCCGATGGGTTACGGTCCTTCCCCATGCCTGTTGCATCCTCACAGCCTTGTGTGCCTGAATGCACCGCTCAGCTCTCTGGGTACAGCCTCCTGGTGCCACATCTGTAGCTGCAATCTGATTTTCCCCTAATTATATTGTAAGATGTATGTCCAGGACGTCAGGAGTGCTGGGTCATGCCGCTGGAACCGAGCACTTTTTCTTGCAGATGTCAAGCCATGGGGTGACTTCCAAGTCACGGTGTCATCTGATACCCTGGTAAGCTCCTGTTAAATTGAAAACCATATGTCACCGAGGGACCTTTGCGTGGGCTGTGCACTGACTGTCTGACCCACGTTGCACACAGGTTTCCTCGCAGCAGCACCCCTTGCAAAAGCGCAGCGCAGGTCTGCAGGGTGCGGGCAGGAGCCCTGTTCTGACCCCTGCCTGCACAGCCTGTTTGTACCCAGAGTATTTGCTTTTCAGCTTCAGGTGTGAATCTGTTGTCATGCTATTGTGACAAATGGGCAGCTCCTGCCTGCCCACGGGCACCTCCAGCAGGGCCAGATCCTGAGCAAGGGGGTTGCAGAGCAGCGCAGGACTCTCGGGTACCAGCAGCCTCCTGCTACTCCTGGTTGTTCCACGTTGACTGCCAAAAAAATTGTTAGGAGAGGATTCACACAAACCTGGTGTACAAACTGGCTACAAACCAGTTACGTCAGTCCCACAGCTGATCACTGGCTCTGAGTGAAGACACAGTGTTTGCACACCTACGTTTTGAGATGAGCTCTCCTTGGGTGACCAAAGCCGGACAGGATGCTCCTGCCTTCCCTGTTGCACGTAGTGTTCACTAATCACAGGCAATCTAAACTCTGGGCTTTATTTTCTCCTGCAAACACCTGTTACTGATCATTTCCCCCAGCACTAATATTCTGAAGTTGTTTGGCTGTGTTGATGGCTTTGGCAGAAGGCTGTGTGCCGGAAGGTAGTTAATCATGGTCCTGGAGGTCACCTTTATGGGAGTGAAGAGGGATTTTTTTCCCCATGGAAAAGAAGTTTTGAGAAAGTTAGCCTGATGAGAGAGAATTTTTGGCAACTAGAAGTTTCTTTTTTTAGGTGGCAACTTTTGTTCTCAGTTTCCAGAAGAAAAAAAAAATATTTTTAAGTTGTGCAAGGCTTTATTTAGTTGAAAATGCAACTTTTCACTGAAAAGGAAACTCCAGAGAACTTTCAGTCAGCCATGGTAGTGCACAGGCCTTCATAGTTAAACGTAAGCTCAAGTGTCATGAAACAGAGTATGCATATTTTTCAACTGCTAAACTTTTCATTATTTAGGTCTTTTGCAAGCAATGCACATATAATAACATAACTTGATTTTCAGATAAGTTTCCTATACATTGATCTGCGAATCATTTGAACACCCTGTTGATCGGAGGGGCAGCTGGAGGGGTGGTGTTAGGGCAGGGGACTGCATTAAAGACAGGGATGCTGGACAGAAGGCTGAATGCCTGAACGCTGCTTCTGTGCCCCCCAGCTGCCAGTAGCCGATGTGACTTATTCGAACCTCTCTCTCCCGGCCTCAGGCAGCAAGCTCGTCACAGCCTCTTCTTCCTCATTAATCTTGCATGCTGTACATGTGTCCACCACCTAATGAGCCACAACATCCCCAAGCCCTGGAGTTTTCTGTCACCTCCAGTGTCCCACATTGATCACCTGGCTGCCACAAGTCAGCTTACTGGTGGTGGATGGGATGCCTGAGGATTTTTTAAATATGCTCTGAGCGTGGACACCTCTCATTTTTGAAAATCCACCCTCTGCGCGGATCAGTTTTGTTCTTTATAATCAGGCAAACACGGTACCCCACAGACATGAGCACAGGGGAGGGGATCAGCGCTTCTACAGCGTTTTAGAAATGTCGCTGGGAGCCCTGTTCTGCAGCATGCACGGGTCCAGGCATTTAACAGGTCTGGCTTCTTGGAGCAGCAAAAGGCTTTGTAATCTCTGACAACAGGAGAAGTGTGTTCTGGTCACAGCCGGAACTGGTCACTGTGTGCAACCAAGAAAGATGTGCTATTTTTCAGCTTCTGCTTTCATTCTCAGAGAACTGGAAGTAACATGCTCACAAATACCAAAAGTCAGAATGCAAGTGCAAGCAGTGGACAACAAAACCGCATTTGGGCTGAAAGTTTAAAAAAAAAAAGGAGTGGTCTTAGACCAAACTATACGTCTATCCATGTTAAGTGTTAATTTCCACGAGTATCAGTGTGTATTTACCACAGCCTAAGTGGGACAGATTTATTCTTCAACATTGGCTGTGTAGCAATGTAATTGCTTGCCCAAACAAAACTAATCCTTCGGGCAAGGGAGTGGATAATCAGCCCCAGTGGGATTTATTTGGCATACTTGCAGCATGCAAAGCAGAGCTCCTGAAAACCCGTCTGAATAAATGGGCATCATGTGGCAGAGGATGGAGGTGGCAGCTTAAAGGTGACTTCATGGCCCCAGGTCTGGAGCTGGCCGTGACTTGCTGTCTCCTCCCAGCATCGATCACACTGTGCCACAGCAAACCAGGAGGATTTGCTTTTTGGCTGGCTTAAGCCGTTGCTTTCCCAGCAGAGGGCACGATGCTCAACGAGAACGGTGATTACCCCTGCCAAAAGCAACTTCAGAAACGATGCAGCAAAAAGGAACAAGTGTGCAGAGCCAGAAACCCCAAAGACAGGACGCGTCGGGGCACAGCATACCCTTCGTGCAGCCAGGGCTGCTCAGCGCCTTGCAAAGGGTCTGGCTGCCTCTGGAGCGAGCACCCCGCGCTGCTGACTGCTCCCAGCCCAGAGCCACAGTGGCCAAATATCTAACGCACTTTCGAAAGCACTTGGTTTCATTATAAAACACCCTCAAAGCTATTTTAAATGGAATTTGGAGAAATTTTTGTGAATTAAAGAAAATGGAGCCAGCATCTGTTAGAAGGAACAGAATTGCTCTGCATTTTCCAGAATTTTGAGGCATTGATGTCAAAATAGCAACGTTTTCCAAGACAACTCAGTGTCTTCTAGCAATATAATTTGCTGCAGGGAGCAAACCCACCTCTTCAATTCAATCTGCTCGTGGGTTGTGTGAGGTCTAAAAAAAAGTCCTTTGTTTGGATTATCAGTGCTTAAGAAAATAGATCTCTGAAAGGTGACCTAGTTGTAGAAAAAAACTTTCCTCTGACTGTTTCCTTCTCAGAAATGGCTCCCTGGATTATTATCAAACCTTCTTTGAAAGAGGCTTCCAAGCAAAGGCATGAGAAACATTCAGTTCT
This sequence comes from Pandion haliaetus, assembly GCA_013401275.1. Taxonomy (NCBI): domain Eukaryota; kingdom Metazoa; phylum Chordata; class Aves; order Accipitriformes; family Pandionidae; genus Pandion; species Pandion haliaetus. The sequence continues at coordinate 134,047 of VYZV01029831.1, forward strand.
TGCCTTAATAATTAAGTGAGGCAAACATGCTGTTTAGCCTCAGCTGTATATTTTAACTGTTCTGGTCATTCCCATGACCTGGAAATTTCCTTTGTTGTGCACCATCACGAGTCTATTCCAAAATTTCTTTTATTTCAGCTTCCTGCTCATATCATACTACCGCAGCAATGTGATTCCTGACTGACACGCACTTAAAAGGATTGAAATATAAATCTGTTTTCTTCCAAGAGGCAAAGTTTACACACATCCTAGATCAGTGCAGTGACCAGTTGGGCTGAATGGACAAAAATCACCTGCTTTGAGCAACTCCTGCATGGTAAGAAGCAAAAAATCACGAGCACAATGTCTCCTTGGTGCTGCCACCTGAGAAAGAGGGCTGTGCTGTGCCGCTCCCTTGGGAGTTGCATGCTAGAATTGCTTATCTGCTCATGGTTTCATGAATGCTGTTGTTTGCTAGTATTATGAGACAAACTGACTGGGCCATGAAGCTTCAGGGTGTTCAAACGGCAGATAATGAAAGGCTTGGCAAGGATTTCACACCCCTCCCCACTGGGGCTAACGTTTGTTTTACAATTTGTTTTATGCTGCTTACCAGGTGTTGAAAAGGAGAACTTGCACCAAAGATAGCCCTTGAACAGGTCACATGGATTACTCAGCAAGGCAAAGCTCTCGGCACAACCCAGGCTGGTTGGGGTTTTGTTTCACCCCTGTCCCACTTTTAGGATACCCTCCCGATAAACAGCAGCCCAGCTGCTTTTCCCAGTTGACCCATTATCTTGTAGCCAAGGATTTTTTCCAGCTTTGGAGAAAAGGATTTTTTCCAGCTTAGCCTTTTGTCTAAGGTTACCAACACCTAAACAACAGATAGACTGCGGATGTGCACTTGGCCTGCCCACCCTGCTTCCTCCATCACTACCAGCTTGTGCTCACCCTGTGGTGGTTGCTTTTGTTGACAGCTCCTTCCCAGTCCCACCACTGACTGCACACCTGGCCACCTTGTTCATAGTTTCTAGAAGATCTACTATGGACTTTCTGCCATTCACCATGGACCCCTGGGCCTCATGTCACTTCAAAAAGCCCTTAAAAGCACTGCCTGGTCTGCACAGCAGGTCTTACTCTTTTTTAAAGCTCTGGAAGGATTTTAGGTTGGCCCCCAAAACGTCGGTTACCGTTGCATCTTCAAGTCTCAAAATACACCATCCCCACCTAACGCAAAATGAAGGTCTGGTACCCACAGGTACACGTGCAGCAGTTGGAGGTAAAAGCAGTTACAGGTTGCCTCTGAGGAGGAGATCAGGGCATGCCCTGAGCCATCACTCTTTAGCAAAGGTGTCTCCTTGCCAGGGCCCAGTGCCCCCTTGCTCTCCCCAGCCAGGGAATTCCTCTTCCACAGCTGTGTAAAGTGCAGGACACAGCTTTTGTGAGATGCAAACGCCTGCCTGCAGCTGCCTGCCCCACGCCGGGCTGCATCTTGCCCATCAGTACCTTCCACTGGCCGTCCCCATCAGTTTGCAACCCCACTGCGGAGGGATGGGTTCCTCTCCCTGCCCCCCAGAAAAGGCTTCTGTGGTCAGGGAGAGGATGGACTGGGCTTCCTTGGACACTCAAAGAAACAGCAGTGTCTGCAGCACCCGTAAAACCAGGGGAAGAAGCGCTGTAGTTTTTTGGTGCAGAAAATAGCTCCAAGCTCTTGGCAAAGACAGATGAGTCTAACATTTTTCAGAGAGCGACCTGGCCTCGCAGCCACAGCTGTGTGAACAGTCAGACCTGCTGGTTCACGAACCAGCCTGAATCACTTAGGGAATTGTCTTTCAAATGAAAAACAAATAGCCCATGTCTATTAGGAGAGCTGTAGAGAAAACCCCTTTCTTTTAATGATTTGAAACTTCATGTGAGTATGCAAAGGGAGTAGAGGCTCTGTCATTGACCGCAAAGCACTTTGGGGATTCCAGCTATGCAAATCTGTTGGTAATCTAGTCTGTTGTCCCAGCTGTGGGCCCAGAACTTCCTTGTGGAACATGTCCTTCCCTTTCAGCCTGACCTCTGCCCAGAAGACCCGCCTGCTCTCAAGAGGGGTGCTGGCGGCCGGTCGTGCGCAGGGGCGAGATGTTGTGTCCACAAACGTCTTACCAGCACAAGGAAAAGCTAAAGGCTGCTCAGCCTCTTGGGGACTTATTTCAACCCATCACTGCAGAGCGTGCACAAAGCAGGACTTCAGCCCTGGGTGGTAGGAGGAAAGTCTCCCCTTCACAGCACTCATGAGCTGTGCACTGAAACTGCAAGTAGATTCTGGATCTTCAAGCTCCCTGGTGGCTTTCTGCTGATAGGGGAAAGGAAACGCTTTCTATTTATCAGTTTTATCATCCTGTGTAAGGTTTGTTTCCTTTACATTTGAGAAGGTGATCAGAAGTGGGGGTGATGGGGGCAAACTGCTTGGTAGGCATGCAAGCGCAAAAATGTGATTTTGCTTTCGCTGCTTAGATTTAGGACAGGGGATACAAGCATGCAGCAGCGGCTCTCTGTCATTTGGGCTTTCTCCGTGTCCCTCTGCCACCCTAAAGGGTCAAATGTAGTCTAAATGTTCACTAATAAAAAACTAGCCAACTTTGGCTGTGATAAGATAATCTTCTTATCTGTAGATCTCAGCTAAGCGAATCCAATGCCCAACATTTTATTTTACGCCTGTCTTAGCTTTGGTGAGCGTATGATGCAACTTGGGAGCCTCTGTTCCTCAAACCGTGTAGGATGGGGGAAGTTTTAAGCTCCGTTCCAGACCTGATCCGCAGTCACTGAAATCAGAGGCAAATCAGGGCTCCAACTTCAACACGGATGAGAAAGTCCCCACCAGGCTGTTCTTCACCTTCCCTGGGATTTTTCTTGCAAATCCATCAAGGTGGAGATGCAGCAATCAACGCAACGGGAGCAGCCATGGTTATGGGGTCCATGGTTGCTTTTGCAGAATGGGGATAGTCCCTAGGCTTTTGGTTTTTTCTTTATTATATGTTTTTATTGTTGAAGACTATCTGGGGGTTTCATTTGCCTTTCAGAGGAGTGTGTAGTTAGAAGACGCTGAAAAAAATCTCAGAGATGTGGGATTACTTGTCTCTATGTGTGAATTCCTCAGGTTTTGAATAGAAAAGGTCACTAAAGAGTTTGTTGGTTCTTACCATGTACAAGAGCAGACATCAGGATAACAGGTCACCCAGCTCTGGAAACAGCCAGGTTGTTTCCCAGCAGGCTCTACAGATAACCTAGTTTAATTAGTATTTTTGTAATAGATCTCCATCAATGACTTCCCAGAAAATAAAAACTGTTGTGAAGAAGTACCCAACACAATATTCTGGGATTCAAAGCAAGTTTAGTCTGGCTGGACTAAGCTGGTAACTGTCATCGATTCCTTTGCTTTTGCTAGGGAGTGCTATAGTATTAACATCAGTTAACATAATTTTGGTTGCTAGCTTACTTCAGATTAGTAAAATGCTCATTCACACTATGGAAATGAGTCACTCAGGAGGGAGAAGAAATTTCTCAAACTCTCATTTTGCACAGTGTGAGAGTCTCAGTTCTGTTTAGTCATCATTTTGTGGAGTGTCTCGTATTAAATGATTCACTTTTTCCAGAGCATGTGAATTCTGGACTTTTCTGAATGTTAGAATAACAGTTGCTTTGGTGGCCAAAAGCCAACAGAAGCAAGTGGATGGTGTTATTTAAACCTTGACCTCACAGCCAGCTGAAAGACACATCCTGGCATAAGACAGTAAGACAAATTCATTGCCTAAATGTGTCCTATCCCAAAGGTCTTAAGTTAAGATTGAAAAGGCAAATAGAAAAGGCACAGTACAGCAGAGCAGAGCACGGAGAGGTCTCTGCAGGCAAACTTCTGTCAAGATTCTTCATTGAAAAAAGGTGATTTAACAGAATCTTCTATTTTGTAGTGAAGATGTAGGAGCACTGCCCAGTTCCCGGTGGAGCTGCGAGCCTGAAACGCAGGAGAGCTCCCCGGCTTGGGGAGGGGGCTGTGAGGCTCACCATGTTCCAGCCCACCAGGCTCCTAGTCACCAAGCAAAAGTCCCAATTCTTCATCAGCACCTCCAAGCATTTCACCGTGCTATCTGGGATCCTGATTTCCAGATACAAGTAAATACCCACTGGATTTTTCTGTAGGCTACCTTCTTTTTATGTGCTTGCTGTTTAAGCCAAGTCACACTCAGTGTTTGCTTTCAATAATCTCTTAAGAAAAGGATTGTCCTGAGGGCAGAGGCACTTGTAAGATATAATCAGGCAGAAAAAAATCATGAGCCAAGTGGTGAATTCAAAGATTAAAAATCCTGTATGCCTTGTGTACCGAATGCATCTCCGGTCTGCTCGTGAACACTCAGCCACCTGCATGGGCTTCTGTGGGAGGAGGCAAAAGTGCAGCAGAGCCTCAGAAGAAATACACATTTGGAATAAATAATGCACATGCTTTAACAAAATAAAGTTTTATTAATTACAGCACTTCAAGTAGCAGTTTGTCTGTCCTGAAAGCGGCACTTCAGGCTTCCAGAATAAGAACAGTGTATCACAGCGCATCAAATTATTCCTGCAGAAGGAATCAGCTTGGTCAGGCAACAGGCATCCAAGTTTTTTTAAGTGACTTGATTACATTTGTGTTCTGCTTTTACTGGATACCCAGCCCTTAGCAGTGTTTCCTTTCAGTCTTCTGAGAAACAATGTCAAGCACTCTTCTCTGGCTTCTGGCCCAGCAGTGTCCACAGCATCTCTGACACTGCCGATATCCATCATAAATAACTGCACTCTAGGCAGATAACTTCTGTGAATTCTGATAATAATAGTCTTAATTTTTTGAAGTGTATTACAGCAGCCAAAGGGATTAGAATATTTTTTAAAATTTTAACAGTTGTAAGTAAGAGCTCACTATTTTCATCTCGTAGAACCAGCCAAGTACCTCTGCCCTATTATTGCTTGATTTTTGATGTAGAAGCAAAATTCAGCCTTTTCTCAGAGAGTGTAGGAAGGGTCATGAACGAACACAAAGACACGGTGGAAAGGAAGTGGGAAGGGTCTCTGAAATTACTCTGGAGATGCTAAGCAGGATATAGTCATGTAAAAAAGGTTTTCATTAGTGTCCTTGTCAGAAAAAATGGACTTGAGTGATAACTCAGAGATCCCAATATAAGATGCATGCTCCTTGGGCCAGGATATTTTCCTTTCATTAAAACTGAGCTGACTTTATATGACATGCAAAAAACCTTATTTTGTTTCATTTAGTCCGGCTGTGATAGAGACAGTCCTGCTGCCCCAGCAGCATGACGGGTGCACCTGGTTTCACTGCCCCTTTTCTGGATGTTGCCTGTCAGTCAAGTTTATCTCAGTGAAGGAAATAAAAATCACTTCTGAGACTAACTAGAAAAAGCATGATTGCGAAATTTAGAAACTGGCTGGTAAGCAGAGCAAAGATCAGGAAACTCCTCCGCGCTTGCTGTTTGCCTTGGGTTTGTGAAGTCTGACCTTCGACTGACAGCTCCTGTGCCTCTGGTCACCTTGGACTACAGGCCACTCGGGAAAGTGGTCACAGCTCCGATTTTCAGCTCTAATAGTCTAAGTGCCCAGTAACTGCTACCAGCAGGGCATGTCAGGCCCTGGTACCAGTTTGAGTGTGAGGACCTACTGCAACCTGAAGGAGGGAAGGTTAGAGCTGAAATTCATCACGCTTGGGTTTTGTGCCCCATGTCCTTCTTCTTCTCAGGTGGGCAGAGGCTAATTGCTGTGTTCGGGCTGGCAAGGTGTATTGAAGCATGATGGAGGGAGGGAGTATGTAGCGTTTTGGCCATTAATACTTGGGGTTTGACTTATTTCTTTTTTCTTTCCACCTTTTTACGATCTGCAGATTGCAGAACATATCACAGAAGTTCAGTCTCTCAAAACCACAGTCTTTAATCGAAGCTGGAGGCCATCTCCCATGCAAAGTGCAAGAGTACTCAGAAGTGCCTACATCCACTTGTGTGTTGGGGAGCGTCTGAGGTATCTGGAGTACTTTATGTTTTGCTGATAACCATCCAGTACTTTGAGGAGACCCCGGGAATCACCAGCTGGGTAATAGCTCTGTAATACATCCACCTGAGCCCCAGTGCTGTCAGAGGGACATCCATGGCCCTGGTGCCCATGGCACCACTGCTAAGGGAGCTGGACCAGCACTGCTAACCCCAGCGCATCCCTCCCTGCCTCTGAAACCATGGCCACCGAAATCACTGCTGATCCCTCTGGGTACAGCACATGGAGCCCTCAACACAAGGGTTTTCTGAAACTCTCTCCCCGCCCTTGTAGGGCTGCAGCAAACAACTGCATTCTGGCTTTCCACCTCCTGTTTATTTCTGAAGGAGGATGTGAGAAGCTATTTACTACTTTACTGTAGCAACCTCCCAAGAATAGCTTCAGGCGTGTACCAAGATGGTGCAGCTCAGCCCTGCTCTGTCCTGGGGACTCTCATGGTGGGGCTGATGCCACCTGCGGGACAAACCCAGCTAGGCTAGGCCAGCTTGGTGCTCACCTTGTTTCTTGATCCTACCTGCTGAGTCTGGCAGGTCACCTGGCTTAGAGATATTTTAGGATATAAATCGTGTCTTTAGTATACATCTGTACAGCTCTTGGCTCCACGGATCCCTGAGTAAGCCTCTAAGCACCCTTTTTATATAAAAAATATTTGGCTTGCTCTAGTTTTTACAACCGTTCCTGAAATATCATTTGTTTCACCTGCACAGTGAATAAACTGTAGATTGCAAACAATCAAAGCAAGCCCACGGTGCTCTAAGGCTGTCAACTCGAGCACCCGCAGCCCAGCTTTGTTGTGTTTCAGTGCCAAGGGGCTCCTCAGCCCCAAGCTCCGCACAATAACCAAGGCTAAATAGCATCAGAAAACAGGAAGGTTTAAACTCAGTGATGTGCCAAAACACGAGCGTTGGTCCTGGTTATTGGACAGTTTTCAAACCAATGGTTTGAAATTGTGTTGAAGTCTCTTCTGTTTGGTGTCACAGCGCAGCTTCCCCTGGGAATACGCGCTACTTTGTTTTTAGCGTAGATCTGTTAGACATGCTAAAAAATATTTTGTAGTAGATGTATACGTTGGCAATCCTTAAAAGAATCCCCAGGAAGTAACTGAGGGACCTGAGAAGGGCTGCAGCTGTGCTAGAGAAATGAAACAACAAAACACAAAGGCTGCGGGTGGGAGCAGAAGTGCTGCTGGCCTTCAGGAGGACATCAGTCTGGAACAGGGCGCACTCTGCAGTCACCAGAATCCAGATGATCCTGGATGTCAGTCTGGCATTTTTCACCGTCCGTAAGTGACGAGAGTCTGTGGGGAAGAAGGTTATCAAGTAAGCCTCGAAGGCAACGCAGCTTAGCAGCAAGCAGCTGACGTGCGTGTTTGCAGTGAGGAGGTTCTGCAGCAGAGCTGATGTGAATGCTGTAGATGAGATACTAACTTCAAAGGTCCATACAACCACCTCAGAAGCAATGCTAACAGAAACCAGGATGTCTGCCTTTGCTAGGCTCGAAATGAGAACCGCAGTGGACTTGGATGAAACCTTTGCAGACTGCAGGATGATTATCGTGTACAAACTGCCCAGCAGGCCCAGAAAAGTGCTGATAGCATTTGAAGAAGACAGGACAAGGTATTGGATATATTTAAGTACCAGGTATCTTCTGAGATCTTTCATGTGGTCTCTCTCCATAGAAATGCCAGTTAGGGAAGCATACCTAGAATACATATAAAAAAAGGGCAATTAAAAGTACAATTAGTGTGATAGATTCCAGACAAATTATTATGTACCTGCATTTTGTACAGACACATGCTGGCATCCTGCACGCTCCAGCATTAGTATGGCATTGGCTGGTTATCCAGCTTCAGAAGCGTTCAGCATGTGAAATCCCCAGGCTGCGTCAATTATTCAATAAATAGCATGTAAACCCAGGTGATAGCATTTTATTATAGTTAACACAGGAGACATGGCAGGGTACTGGAATGACTCTGGATTAATACGGGAAAAGAGGTCAGAATAGGGCTGCTTTCATTATGCAAGTTTTTTTCTGTTTGCCTTTGTAGGTCAATTCAAGAATGAAGAAACCATTCTCTAGTGTTGCAGCAAGAAAAAGATTTCCATTTTTGCTATGTAGGAGAGTAAATGAGATATTTATTACTCATTCTGGGAGACAAAGTAATAAACTAAAGTGAATGCTATCCAAGAAATATCCCAGTTGAATCAGTAGTTGAGAATTACCATACAAATACCCATTTTATTTCCTTTCCCTATCATTAGTGCAACTCCTCATACACATTCATATGGCATCTCCAGCTTCTAAATAAAACTGAATGCCCAGCACAGTGTGGGAAATGGCAATAAATTACAGATGCTGGGCTACCAGGGAAAAGGTGGGCTCAGCAGTCCCCACTGCTACAGCTTCACAAGCACAGAGCTGCTGGCTGCAGAAGCCCATTGGGTTTTTTAAGTTTTGCCGAGAAGGGATGTGGTCTCTGTTTCGATGTGCGGTTGGTGATAGCATCCCCACGCGCTCTAGAGTTCCCAGTATCTGTGAGCTTTCAGCTCTGAGCTTCCCAGGGCCATGCCGGCTGCCACATGGCTGAAAGCTGGTCCAGCTGGTGCCCAGTCCCAGCTAGGGCACCATTTAAAATGTTTCATAATGTTTTGATTTTGTATCTGCATCTCTTTGGGAGCAAACTAAAAGCCAAGAGCCATTTCAAGCAGTATTCCTAAAATGTATTGTTCAAGTTTCTTTTTCTTAAGTACCATTAACAAAGCCCAAAACCAACTTGCTGCCCCACCAGTGGCGTGTCTCTTGGCAACCACTAGCATTTTACTGCTTGGGTTTAACACAGCTAGAATTAGATAAAACTCAAGTTTCCCCCTGAGAGAGCTATACTGTTATGTTTCCAGTTTGTTTATTAGCTGAATCTCCTAATGCATCCAGTTGGGTGTTTATGAACCAATTGTGACATCTGACCTGGAATTTGAGGGAAACTTTATAGGCCTGTGGGAAGTTACACAAACGAGCCTTGGGATGAAGGCATTTGGAGGAGGACCACATCTGTTGCTCCTGGTACTTCTGGGAGCCTGGAGTCCTTTCGTGCTTACCCACCACTGGTTGCCTGCAATCTTCTGCAGCGATGGTGTGCTTTGGGGTTGAGTTTCTCTCGACAGGCCTGATACAAGCCTCAATTCACTAGGGTGTGCCAGCAGGAGGGAAAACTGCATCCCTCCAACTGTTAGGTAACGTTGCTCGACAGAACCAGCCATCAAGAATAGCACACTGCTGCATTTAGGCAACATTTGAAACAATGACATTTATGAAAACAGCCAGTTCCCAGAGGCTGCCAGTGGCACTCCTTCTCTAACTGACCATTATCTCCTATAAAAGGTTGTGAACAGTCCCTTTGCCTTAAATTCAGCAGAAAGAGGTACCTGGATGATCCACTTCTGCCTGGGGGTCCTTCACATCTCAGTGGGCAGCTTCCAGTGAAGTATTTTGCGTCAGTGAGATTAAATTTGCTTAGCAACTCTTCATTGTCATTTCGTATCAACATGCTGAAGTAATCTAATAAATCAGGGCTGCACCGCACGGCTCTTCTCATTTCCTATACATGCACAGTACCCGTCAACTACAGCTTTGCATGACATAAAGAATTGGTTGGAGATGACTAACAGCTCAGGATCTGACCTCGTATTTACACACCCATATCTTAAGCAGGAATGAAGTTTGTAAAGTGCCCAGATATTTCTAGGTCTTAGCATAATTCGTGTAATATTGCTTCAAAAGGGCGTAAGTGTGAATTATCCCTGTGGGGGATAATGTTACAAAGAACAGTAAAAGACTAATTTGGTTAAATCACTAGTTTCTTATGATCTCAAAAGCAAGAAAGATATTTACAAAAAATGGAGTGAGGATTATATGATGAAGATTAGTATAAAAGAATAGCATAAATGTATAAGAATTACATTGGAAAGATCAAGACACAAGATGAAGTGCAGTGAAGAAGTGATGTACACTTAAGGAGGAAACACTCCATAAATCCATTTTCAGACAAAGGAAGACTGGGGAATGAGTCTGCTCCCTGCGAAGTCTGCATTACCAACCAACTGTTGGTGCCAAAATTAGAAGACGGCAATTCTTCTTCTCTGAAAGGCACGCTTACGGCTGGACATGTGCCACAGCAAGAGCTAGCAACAGAAGATGTCCGGTAAGGTTCCTGACTAAACTAAAGTAAGAACAAGATGGATGTTGCTTAGATAAATTCTGTGGTTTCAAATTTCTGAGCTTCAAGTAATTTATCCAAGCACACTTAGAAACTGGCTGAAGCATTTGCAGAGGTATTCATGGTTATCACTGAGAAGTTTTAAAAGACAAATGATAGAAGTTCCAGAAAACTTGAAATAGTAATGATGTGGCCTGTCTTTAGAAGGGAGGAGTAGGGCAAGAGGGGCCAGAAAATTGTAAGCTTCAGTTCCCAGAAAACTACTAAAATACGCAAGCAAATTGTTATCTAAATGGTAGAGAATGTAAGGAAGAACAATGTGAATTTCTCACAGATATAGCAAATTTATAGAGCCCAGCTTCCTTCTGTAGCAGGATAGTAGATCTCACAGGTGAGGAGAGAACCAGCAAGTGTCATATACCTTGAATTTTATTAAGACTTTCAATATTGTTTCATGAGGCATTCTTGCAGAGGAGCAGGCCAAGGAAATGTGGACTAGACGAAACTATGATTAAGTCATGCATAGCTGGGTGGGAAACTAAGAAAAGGCTAATTATCAGAAATTAGAGGAATGATGTATCTATCAGAGGGGGTTCTGCAGAGATCTGACTTGTGCATTTTCATTAACTACAATAAGAAATAGACTGCATGCTTATTAAATTTGCTTATTAAGTCAGCTATCACAAACCTACAAGTACAATTTCAGTCCCACACAAGAGCCGGTCCCTGCATAGCAGTGAGCAGGAGGAAGAACGAATGTGTGGGCAGGAGGAAGGAGAGAGCCAGGGGAGGAGGATGGCTGCAGTAGGCAGCAACGCTGGCACAAGTGTCCATGCAGCCTGTGGATGGCAACACCCACAGCTGGAGTCAGCGACAGTTGCGTCGGGAAAGGTGGATGCCTTCTTGCGATGCATAAACAGGAGAAATGTCTGTAACCACATGGGATGAGTCTTTGGTTTTGCTTGGCGGAAGCTCTTGACTGAAGTATGTGGCCCATTTTGAGGCCAACAGTTCAAGAAAGGTATCTGTTGCTGAAGATATTTCAAGGAGACTGAGGGGATCGGAGATTTAGCTAAATGTAACAATGCCATTTCTTTTCTATTTCAGCACTTATCTCCTTATGTAAATTCTCAGTATTTCTAATGTGAGCACCTTGGAGCACGTACTGCAGAGCTTTTCCTGTACAGTTACCCAACAGGTCTGGGTGGTTGCTTTAGTCCTTGCCTGTTTTTTCTTTTGATGAGATGATGGGAGAATTATAATCCTGAGTGATTCCTATGAAAGGTACCGAGCCAACTTTTTTAAGAGTGGGATTCCCATTGCTTGTTGAGACTCAATTTGTAGCAGGTTGACTCATCCAAGATTCACATGCACCTTTTCTTTTTTTTTTTTTTTAAGTACCTGAGCCAACTTGTTAATAGAATCCTTTAGGGAAGAGGTAGGAAAAAGTTAGTCCTGTACTTCAGCTGAAGTGTAGTACAGTTCATCTTACCCTGCTTTGCCACTAATGATTAGCTAGAAAAATGATTCTGCATTTTCTGGCGAAAGCAAAATCTTTCTGAAATCAATGGTCTGTGCTCTTTCCATTAAGTTAAGGGGCTTTGCCACTAGTCCTGGTGCAGCCCCTTTAGCGTATACTAACTTGCCAAGAAGCGGCTTTGCTTCACTGCTGAGGATGTGGGAGGGGGTGAAGAGGAGGGTTAATGCCTGAGCATTTATGTCTGAGCATTTGTTTGATACAGAGCACCAATGAAATTAAGATCTATTGGAACAAAACTATCTGAATCCACAGTGTGAAAGCTCATACAACTCACTAGCTAGAATTGGAGAACCAAGCTGTGATATATACAGTTGAATACTGATTTATCTTGTTACTCAAGCAAGCTACTCCTTCTTTGGAAAGGTACAGTAAGAATGTTCTATCTTTTTTTTTTTTTTTTATTGCAGCCTATTTCTGTGTATATTTTCATTAAGTATATATTTGAGGAGACAAATTATATGCCTCGATAAAGATCTTTACTCATTTTATGACAACTGCTTACTGTTGTGAATTGTTGTATGCTGGAAAGTACATGTAACCTGGCCCAGGCTACCGTGCGCCGAAGACCAACACACCTGGCCACAGGACTTCAGCTAAATACGAGGCTGTGATTCCCAGATGAGGGGTAGTAAACAAGCCTAAGATGGTTTGAGCTGCTGAATGAGTGAGAAAAATGTGCAGTTCATTAACTTTGGGATTTTGGACATCTGGAGAATGTCAAAATTTCATTGGAAAATGAACTGAATCAAACAGAAGTTTGACATGTGGATAAAACCATACTTCTCCAGTGAGCCAGTCTCATTCATATATTTCCTCCACCCTTTTTTTTCACTGAAGAAGTTTGAAAGGAAGAAGACACCGATGTCTGGATTTACAGCAGAACTTTATCTTGTCCATGTGGAGCATTTTAACTCTGAGATTCTGGGCACTGGGTCCTACCTTACACCCCAGGAGCTGGTGATGAGCCCATAGGCTCTTCTAATGACGAGTGGTAGAAAAGGATGCTGAGCAGCTGGTACAGCCCGAGGAGATGCCCAGAAGCAGCCAGTCGAGATGCTAAGGAGCTCAGCACGTTTTTCACCTCTTCCCTTCTTGAAAACTTTGACATTTTACATAATGCTGCCGGCTTTTTACATAACATGGCAAAGTACTGTGGAAAGGAACTAGACTTTCTGGATAGAAGATGCCTTCCCATTTTCTGTTATGGATGTGTCAGTGGTGTCCTTCCTTTCAAGCCACAGCTGCCCCAGGAGATAGGATCGTTGCTGTGGCTCCCTCCTGCCTCCCTCCACCCCTTTCACACTATGATTTAGTGATTAAAACTGTCATCCAGAATGTAGCAGAACGAGGTTTGATTTCCTCCTTTGCCGCAGGGGATTTAGGTGTTTATCTCTCATGGGTGCCCCAACCAGCAGGCTACGGGTTGTTCTGAGGCAGGGACACCTTTCGTACCACCTAAGGAATCTGGGCACAGTGTAGGAAAACAGCGGACACCCTGGGCTAAGGATCAGGAAAAGGCCCATGGATCACAACACAGGTAGTTGCAGATGTTTGCTAGGGAAAAGGACATCCTGCTTTCCCATACTTGCTCCAAATGCTGTTTGGATACATCTGCTCTAGTAAATTAAGCAGAGCTGGGAGATGTTCCTGGGTGCTGGAGCTCAGTTCTTCATAGTCGTCGGAGAGCTCCTATGGCCCCCAGCAAAGTTTTGGTGTCTGCCAACACACACCCTCTGGAACGCTGTACGGGCACGGGCTGGGCTCTAGCAGGAGGCAGGGAGCGCTGCCTGCAGGCAGCAAGGGTGGTTTGAGGGCACGGTCCTCATTGCTATGGCCGAGCTTGGTGCCAGAGATCAGTCCTGGGCACAACACCAGTCAGACACAGCCTTTACGTATGTAAGATTAAAGAGCCATTGGATAAAGGACAGACGTATGAAGAGTGCACAAAGCAAGGTCTGAAGCCACAGCCTCCTCTTTTGAAGAAGGTGGCTGCCAGCATGGTTCTCCTGAGCTCCCGCTGCCAGCATCCTCCTCCACATCCAACCCAGAAGCTTCGCTCCAGCTGGGAAACCTTGGCAGCGCATGAAAGACCTCGGGGAATGGACAGTAGGTGCTCTCCCTCAGCAGACCCTTCCCTCTGCCTGGACTGAGGTAGGGATGGATGGGATCATGCCTGGGATGGAGCTGGGTAGGAACAGAAATGGGGGGCTATTTCCAGAACAGCCACTCCCAACCTGCCAGAACGGCCAGATTTGGTGAAGAAGGCAACCTGAGCCAATTCATCTATTTATTTGCAGTTTTCAAAGCAGCCTCTTGTGGTCTTCATTACAGGTCATCCACAGGAGGATTGCTGCACATGGACAGTGACACTTAGACAGGTTTTGTTTAATCCTTATTCAGATGAAACCTCAGTTCAAGCTCACGGGACGTTTCCTGAACTGGCACTTTGCGTTTTCAGCAGTACTATTTTTTATCTCCACAGAAATTGCTCTCCTGAGACACTTTACAAATTCCAGTTAATAACAACAACCTCTCATTTGTCATTGGTATGCCATTGTAGTCTGAGAGGTACACAAAAATATCTCCTATTCTTAAACAAATACTTCCTTTCAAAATTCCTCCTGGAAATGTGTCAAAGAATATACAGAAAAGGAGAAAAATTTGAAACCCAGATTACCACTGAATATCCTGACTGTAATGAAGTGGTATTAGCTTTTACTTAGTTTAAAAGCAAAAATACTTACATTTGCTGGAAAGAGCAGCCAGGAATAGTTTTCTGCATCACTGTATTCTGTGGATGGTCTGCAGCAGAACTAAAATGTGCCGTTTCCTTTGGATTGCTTCCTGGTTTTTATATATAGTGTTGCGTATTCAGTACCACGTCAGAGCACGGGGCTATGCTGACAGGATTTGTTTTGCTAGGCAACATCCCCAGAGCTGGTTTCACAAGAATTACTTGCTTGAATCATGGTAGCTATTAACTTTCAGCTGTCTGGAAAAATTGATACCCTGTGTGGAAGAGGAGTCCCAGACACTTCCTCAAATATATGCTTTGCGATGGAGCAGATGACGGGGTGTAATCCTGACCTCGTCTGGGTGTCACATAAACTAACACAGATTATCCATGAGTAAAAAAATTATTTTGAGCAAAGAAAAGATGTCCTCTGGCATGAAAAGCAGCACTATATCTAGCTGGACTGGGCTATCCCTGACTAGTGTTTGTGTTGGTGTTTCCTGGGATATCCAGGTTTGATGCTGATTACCTTTGCACTAACCCTCTATTGTTCTCCAGGCATGATGTTGGTTAAGCCAAATTCATCCGTGTTTCAGGGCAGGGATGTCTCTTCACGAGGTCTCAGTGTGGTGGGTGAGCGGAGAAGCATCCCACAGGCATCATGAGGAATAGCAAACCGTATGTTCAGAGCCACGTGAATGTGTACCACAGCTCCCAACCTTATCGTGGATGATGATCTCGTGCCTAGAGATGATACACGAGAGCAGGGAGTTAAAGGCGGTGATGCTGCATTGGTTTCTGATCAATGGGGAGGGTTTGCTGCCAGTCCAACACCAGCTCTGCCGGCAGCACGCCGTTCCCCTCACCGCTTCTCTAAGTGACAGAAAGCTGTAGAAAGACAAAGCGGCTGAAAAGCCAGGTGCTGAAGAGCACTGTCACTACAGCCGCAACCTGAGGATCACGCAGGGAAGGCAGCCCTGTGCTCTCCTGTCTGCTCAGAGAGCAATGGTGATCCTGGGATTGCACTGGAGTGCTGGTGAGAGGACATCTGCCAAAGCCAGAGAAAGTCCCTGAAGAAAGGGGATTTGGCTGGTTGGTGATTAATATAACTTGTGCTTTGATTTATGTGTATAAATATTCATTTTTATATTTGATTTTAATAAGAATGAGTTAGCTTTTGCCAGAGGCTCTCCATAGCAGTTTTATTTTTTACGACTACCATTTCTATTATATTTGCTTATTTTGCTTGCATGCCGAGATGATACAACAGCACCATCAGCTGCAAGAGCATAAATCCTGCAAACAAGCTACACACTTTCTCAGCGGCTTGAAATTTCATAATAACTTGCGGAAAGATAAGGCAAACCCTGTTTCTCCAGGGCACTACCCATTTAGTCAGAGTGCTTCCCCCGTGGCACCAACTCTGTGAAAACAATACTAAAATCACAGGGAAGGCAGGAGAGGTGAGATGAGGTACTCCGGGACCCGAGCCATGCCCCGCTTCACCTTGCAGGGCTCGCAGACACCTGCAGATCCAGTGCGGAGAGACAGGACCGGCCATGGGAAAGGCGGCTGTGGTGAAATCTTTAATCAGTTCCCTCAGTTAATCTTTACCTGCATTAGTAACCGCTTCTGATGACTGATGGCTTTCAGTGCTCCTCTTTGCACCCACCGGTATCTCCCTTAGTGCAAGCGGAATGAACACAGCATCCCTGATTGATTTCTGCCGTGGCATGAGATGGTTTCCAGTATTTTTCCATAACCTGTTTATTTTGTGCTACACCTTTGTTTGAAGGCTTTGGCCAGCTCCGTATATTATCAGCAGTGCTCTTTACAGCTGAGGACTTAAATTTTTTTCCTCGGCAACTGAAATACAATTGAATTTAATTTGAACTCAGCAATAGGTAAGAAAATTTCAGTTTTCTTCTGTCCAAAGTACTCCACTGTACTTTTGACACCAGACGGTTTCCAGCACTTTTCCCTTGCCATCTCATCAGTGTTCCCTCTCCATCTCTTTGTAGTGCAATTTTGTACACCCTGAAACACTGTCAAGGGGCACCATGACAACTGCCCATCGTTCCTACAACCTCTCTCTCTTGCTGATCTGAAAACAGTCCTGTTCCTATTTCTTTTCTTTATACCGTGCCGAGAACAACTTTGTCGAGGAAATCCAGGTAAATTACATCATGTGACTATCTTGCATTTTGGGGAGGTTTTTTTAACATGCTTGAAGCTTGCAAGGAAATTGTAGGAAGGCAGTTTTCTTTGTAAATAACTCTTCAGCTTGGTCCTACAAAACAAGTCCTAATTCTTACTCTTTGGTGGTTAACCATTTATCTGGTTCTACAGTCAGGCCAGCTGCTGCGATTCCCTGGGCCATCCTGATTTACGGCTATGGTATGTACAGCCTGTGCTGCTCTTCTCATTTTTCACATTATTTTTTTCTTTTCTCTTAGGTTCCTTGAGAAATCAGAACAATTACTGTCTCATCTTCAGCCAAGATTTCCTGTTTCTCCCTTCATTAAATGGATGGAGGGTCTCCCGCCTGGGCATCTGACTTCATATTGTTTCCCATCTTTATTATTCTCAGAGAATACGCCTTTCTCCAGCACCTTTTGTGATTCCTCACTGAAGTTCTCCACAATTCCCTATCATTACCTTCTCTCCTTAGCCTCGCAGAGTTTGAGAAACGCATTTTAAAACTACAGACCAGCCAAATGACTGTCTCTTCTGACTGGAAAAGGGAGAAGGAGAAGCCAGGCAGCTATTTGCAAATATGAGGAAGAGCTGGGCGACGAAGGGAAGAGTCTCAAGGACAGGAGTGACACGTAGCAGCTCCTACGGGCACCGAGTGGCAGCCAGTACGGCCAGACCTTCCCAGGCAGCAAACCAACAGGAGGGCTTCCCAGAAGCTGCTGAGCTGCCCCGCTTTGTGTCCTTTCCAATGGAAAAATAGCAGAGCCTGCATGCTGGAGAAGAAATTGGAGAGTGTCAGCCCTTTTCCTGCTGGTTCGGGGCTTCAAACAGCAGAAAGATGAGCATACTCTCCAAGGGAGGGATGGACTTTCCAATGTGTCCTCAAATCCAACGCAGCTGCCTCTCGGACAGAACCGACATCCTCAGGCAGGACACAAGGCGAGGCGATCGCGCCTTTGCTGGCAGAGGATGGTGATTATCTCCCCTGGCCATGCAGAGACAAGAATCTTCCAAGATGTTCATCACAGAGAGAGTGTTTTATGTTGGCCCCTTGGTAAAACGTGAAGGGGTAGGTATGGAGATGTGTGACCTGGGTGCATTCTGCAGCTCTCTAAAGAACATGAGTTTCCACCTTCCACCTTTCCAAACAAGTCATCAGCAAAGAAAATAATCCGCTCACTTATTTAATTGCCTTTATTCTCTATTTTCACTACAGAAAGGGAAGTTCACTTTTAATGAGGGCAAATGCTGGGATAAAGCATTACTAATGTAACTTTCATTCCTTGAGGACATCAAGTCCAGCAATAAGACATCATTGCAAGTGGCTTCCAGGATTTCATCAGCCCCTTTTGCATAACTGACAGAAAAGATTTCCTTACAGGGAAACAGCGAAAAGGTTGATGGCATAATCCTTTTTGTCTAAGGTATTGAATGTAACAAGAGTACAGATAAAATGCATAAAGAAATGGTGGTGATTCATAAAACTGGGGGGAAGAACGAGGTACAAAAATATTAATGCAAATCTCACTTGGTTTTGGCTTCCTCCTTCACTGACTAACTCACATTTCCAATCGGGAAATAATAGTGGTAACAGCACTTTGGGAAATGCCCCTCATCCAGGCAAAAGTAGTGGAGAAGGAAATTCCCCATAGTTGCCCGTAGCTGAAGTTTTGGGAATCTCTTGAATGAGTTTGCAAGTTCTCAGCTGACAACTCTTCTAAAAATAATGCAGGAAAGCCTGAAACCACCCTACAGCCCACGTTAAGCACTTTGGGGGTCTCGCCCTGCAGAGCTACATCCCTGCCTGCACAAATCCCTCCTTTAGTGAGTGCTCACTTTTTTCTCTCTCTGCTGTGTGATGAATAAGCCCTTGTGCCGTTTTATTTTTGTTCATAACATTTTACATGCAGTCTATCATTCTTGTTTGGGGCTCACAGCAGCCGCAGCTCCCACAGTAGCTACCATGGTCAATTCAGTCTGTTTTCAATTAAAGGTCTGGGAAAGTGCTTTCCTTTGAGTCACAGCATTCCTGTGCTGCCATCACTCAGCTCATCTCCGAGGACAAGGGTGGTGGGAATTTCCCCGGCACCCACAGACTTCCTCAGCTCTGGTACCACAGCTTTCTGCTGAACACCTCTGCTTTCCACACCCAACGCACGCTCGCCATGCCCCGGACTGGACTGCCTCCATCGCGGCCAGTCCTCGTGACCAAACAGCGTGAAACTACGTGCATACAATGTTTTCTTCTCGGCGCCAAAAATTAAATGTGATTTTTGCTCTGCCCCTGGAGGAGCACTACAGGCAATTTTGAGATCTCCTCCAAAGATGCTGCCTTCATGTGTCCCCACACTAAATTCTGCTCTCTTCCATTATTCAGTTTCCAAGGCATCATACTGTTACTTAGCTAACTGAATCATAAAATTAAGTATGTTTGTGTTTAAAAGAACTTACCACTTCCCGTCAAAGCAGAAGGGTTTTTTTCATGGCAATTACTTGTCCAGTACTTCATCCTGATTAAAATTCATCTAATGACCTTTCCTCCCCTTCCTCGCTGCACACTTTAGGAGCTCTTCCTACTGTAAATGGCATGTTTGCTTGTTAAGTGTCCCCTTCTTACTTGCCTTCATTTATCTAAATTATCATCTATTCATATCCTGTGTTCTCCCTCTATTTATTACTTTCTTGGTATTTCTTTGTGCCTAACACATATATAAAAAATTATAGTCTCGCTATATTGTATTCATAAATAGGGCCAATTGTTTTGACTTTTTTAGCTTGAACAAGATGCATAGGACAATCACTAAGAATATATGGTGAATTTTTAACAGCTTCTCCTGTTAGCCAAACAGCCAAACCCATAATCATCAGCAGAAGTTACCCCGTATGCTCTGCATGGTTAAGGGAGTCTATTTCTCAACCTCAGGCCAGATGCAGGTACACAAAATTTTAGTTTTTCTTGTATTTCGTGAGTTTCATAAATCATCTGACCAAAAGCCTTTCAAGATTTTTCTTTTCCTGCCACTTCCTCACACCTGAGAACAAACCAATACACTATGTGAAGCACGTGAGAAGGCAGAAACCCACATCCCCCAGCTTGCCACAAAAGAGAAGAGTGAGCTTGTTTCTGTGGTTTTTCAACAGGAATTGTCTTGTCGAATTTGGAGCTGCATGCTACATGCAGCCTATATTTATTATTATTCCTAACAGCAAACCAAAGCATGAGAGCAGCGCTGAGGTGCCTCTTGGAAACATAAATGCCTGCAAGAGTTGGTCTGCATCCAGCCCTCCCAAGCAGGAGGAAAAGGGCAGTGAGCTGTGTCACTGCGAGCAGCCAGTCCACTCACTCCCCTGCTTCACCTTAGAAATTTTGGTTATTTTGTTAACATTCGTGTAATAACATTGCCAGGAATTGAACTTTGCTCCAGAGTAGATGAAACTGCAGCAAAGTACAATTCATGTCCCACACCGCCACTGCTCAGCATTTAGGAACGGTCCAAGGACATCTGTAGTTCGATTCATGCTGGAAACTTCCCAGAAACGCACTGCTGTTCTCACGTCCGTCTGTGATGCACCCCGATTTTGTGCTGCCCCAGGCACCTGCCCACACTGCTCTGCTCCCCCCAGCCTGCCCGGTTCGCTGTTTGCCTTCTGCTGCTCTTAGTTGTAACCTTAGTATGGTCAGACGTAATGAGGCTGCTACATAGGCTTGGTCCACTTGAAGCTATTTGTTGTTGCACCAGTGGCGGCAGCAAATTTACTTTTTGGCCTGATTTTTAAAAAATTTTTGCAGACTGAGCATCTCCAGTCATTGATGGTGGTGGTGGGTCCTGCTCAATGCCCAGCCAGGCACAAGAAAAAAGCAATTTTCACTGCATGTGAGCCCTGAGTCCCAGCAGGGCAAGGAAGGAGCAGGTACCAGCAGTGTGCATCCCATCACCTGCCCTTGCAGAGATGGCAAACGGGTGTGTAGGTATTCAGCCACCTCTCAGGACTGGCAAACCTTTCAACAGACTTAGATGGTATCTCTTCCGTATGCGTGCAGTCCATCACGGCACCAGCAGCATCATGGACTGGTTATCTGCAGGCACTGGTGAGCATCCACCAGGCAGTAAATCCAGGGACACGGTCACACAGACATGTAGCTGCCACTGTTGTTCTGGAGTGGGTTCAACACAGATTTCCCAGAAAAATGTTCTTTGCTGTCCTTGAGACCCTGGAGGATACACATTTATTGCTCCCCTAGACTTTCTTTGGGAATAATGTCCTCCATAAACACTTGTGATGTTTCCCCTGAATATAAGTCTAATTTCTATTTTCCCCGAGGGAAAAATAGAGCGCACACCAAAGAATTTGTTTTCCAGTGACTGGGGCTACATTAGAAGAAAATATTTGCAAATGTGTTTTTCAGCTTGGCATTAGTTGTTTTCCAAGGCTATCTCGGTCTGAGGTTGAGATTTTCTTTTGATTTTGGGTGGCGGGGTGTTCCTGATGTCTGGGAGTTGGTTTGCTTTGTTTATTTTCTTTAAGAAAACAGGTTTTTTTCAGGCTTGTAAGCTGGAATAGCAAATTATCATTGAGTAAAGAATGAAGAACCCCTGGAACTGAAAATTCAGTCATGAACTGAAAACAGTGCTTGAGGTCTGGACATGTTGCAAATGGTTGAGTTTAGTAGAATGAGATTCCTAACACCAGGAAACAGAAGATTTGTTCAGGTCTTGTTGGGTTTTAACTTGGGATGGGTGACACATAGCACCAGTGCCATTTCCAGCATGAGGTACCAGCCCAGACCGGGTCTTGAAGGTCACGTACAAGCAGAAGTATTGTTGTCACGTGTCTCATCAAATGCATATTTACCTGGAGTAAGGGTATTCTCCAACCTTTACACCTTTGTGGCAAATGAAAGCAGAGCAAGAGCTCATTGCAGTGGTGGAAGTTAAATGCAGAGTCATCGGAAAAACCGAAAGGAGTATTTGGGATTGTAAAAGTTTAGTGAAGGCATGGCTGGAGCGTGGCAGGATTCGAGCAGATGAAGCCTGTACTAAGCGGTGGTCTCTGATAGCGCACTCAGCACCTGAACTGGAAATCCTGACCCACCAGCAGCAACAACGCTAATGCCATGATCTCTCTCCATCCAGATCATTGTATGTGCAGTCATTGCGTAAAGCAACCCTTCTGCCACCAAGGGGAGCTGAAAAAAGTGCAAGATGACTTACTGGTATTGCCTCCAGTGTTTGCCAGAAATCTGCATTTTCTGTATTGAAGATTAACATTGGTTATCTTCAGCTGGCGTGAGGGAAATTTAGTTGACAGAAAGAAAAATTTATTATTTCTTTAACAAAAGAACTTAGGAGCTATTTAGAGTGTTATTGTTGCCTGAAAGAATGTAAGGAGGAAACAAATTCTGCGCTACTCCAAGAAATTCCCTTATTAGTAGATGTATTTTATTTGGACAGATGACAGGCATTAGTAAATTGTTTCTTAGTAGGAACACACGGATGGACAAAAATAACTTAAATAGAAAAACAATTAAGAGAGCAACCTAACTAAACCGTTGCCAAACTTCTGAGCAACCTCACTGGCAAACCTCGAAAATAATTTTGGAAACAGTTGTCGTAAGGGCCTATTTGATGCTTAGATTGTTTAACATTGAAAAGCTGGCCACTGTCCCTCACTGGCCAGATTTCTTTGTGTTCCCATTTAGCATTTTTGACAGTCAATAACGTAACTAAGCACAGGCAGGTTGAACCTGGCAGCATGCAACCACCTGCGAGCAGCTACCGAGAGGCACGCGGGGGGAGTAAATCCTGCAGCTAGCTGGGGAAAAATGACTGTACAAGCAGCCCTGTGGATGGAGGGGCTGGCAGGGACTGCCTTGTGCCAAGTTCTCACTGTGCTTTACCCTCAAAGGGAGACTGAGTGTCTTGGTTTTTCACATTGAACACAGCCCCCAAATGTAGCACAGCAGCTCCTCGTGAGCAATCACAGGTTTATGTCGTTCCCCTGGTCAAGAAAAGGCAGGTAGGACTGTTGTTGCAGAGCAGGAGGGGGAGGGATTGTTGGTAATTGCACAGCTGAGGTTGAGAAGGTCAACTTGGAAGAGGGGGAAAGTGGGTTTGATCAGATCAGTTGGGATTCAGGAAAGGGGAAAGACAGAGGTTTTCTCAATTAGTCCTGCCCAAAATATGCTACTCCCAAGTTATGCAGAGCCTCCAGCACACCCTCAGCTCTGGTCTCAGTGGAAAACCCCCTTACCTGTGTCCTTTCTTCAGTGGACCTGCCTGCCTTCACTCCACAGCTTCGTCAGTGCCCAGCTCTGAAGGAGAAGGATCTCAGCAGCCCTCTGATCACCGAGCAGGATTTCAGCACAAGTGATTCCCCTTTCCTGACGCTTGTTCTTGAAGTGACTTGATCCATCTAATCTCACGTATTTAGTGCTTACTGCTACAGCACTAATGTGGCTGCGGACCTGCTCTGTCGTTGCTGTGGTGAAAAACATTCCTTTTCTGTTAAGAGCAAGCTCACGTAAGGAAGCAAACAAGGAGCTAGAGGTGAGAATATCGGCACCGTTCTCTTCCATTTCCTCAAGCCTTTGCCTTTTCATATTTGCATTATCACCCCTTGCCTCACTTTCTCTCTCCCACTGCAGCTCGCATGCGGCGTTGCACGTTCTTGCATGAGCCGTTACTGCTCTTTCGTTTCTCATTGCCTGTAATAGTGATGCTGTAACTCTGAGGGAAAAGCTTGGAGTCAGCATAAACACTTATTAAACAAAAATGGCACTTTGTTCACGCTTATCCTCTCTTTCAATTTTCCTATCTCTCCTGCTCCTTTTTTGTGTGTGGCTACTGCGCTAGTTTGGCTTTCAGAAGTTTGTAATGGACATGGATAAGATTGCAGTTAAAATAGGGCTTGCTTCAGTACTGTAAAAGTCCTTTGGTGAGCTTCAGCCCACTTGATGCCTTGCCCACTGAACCCTCCTATTTTGTAGAACTACCAAGAAGATAAACATTAAATGTTTATTTCTGGTTCACAAGGAATTATTCATAGATTACATCCTTTCTGGAGGGCCTGTTTCAGCCTGGTATCACAGCCTGGCCGGGCAGAGTGGTTACAGATAGGTCTATCTAGTGGTTCTGGGGCCTCGGCCAGCCCCACCAGCAGCAGACACCACTGCATTTGCAAAAGCTGGGAATGAGCCAGGGCCAGAAAAACCCAGTGCCTCTCCTGAGGCTCCTCTTTATTATCCTCATGAAAGGTGTCAGGAGAGAGTTGATGGTTTGATTCTCATGAAAATCCTCAGTTCACTGCAAACAGCTCATAGGGGGGTTTATGGCAAAGACAGAGCTTTGGGTGAATTGCTTGAGACAAGTAGACCAGAGAGAGCATTGGTGCCAGTGGGAGTGGAAGAGAGTTTTGTATGAGCTGGGACAGCTGTAGCTTTTGGGATCCAGGCCAATAGAGGGGAAAATGTTGGTTGCTGCTCAAAGAAATTCTGCTCTTGAGATCAGAGCAAGTTGGTATCAGAATTTCCAGAGCTTGTCACTTGACAGATCACAAGTCAGTTGAAGCTGATAAGATAAAAGAACTGAAGAGAGTCTGGAGTAAGAGGAGTAACATATCTGTTAAATGGGGTAATTACCAGAAGTTTGGGGGGTTAAGGCCACACCAGTGGTTTTCAGAAGAAAACTACTTTCACCGCTAGCTGAAACTGCAAATGTTGTGTTACCTGCCTCCTTGCAAACCCAGCCCACTGTGCACAGGTGATGGTGCTAATGCCAGTGGCTATCACCACAGCCTGTGCAGAGAAGGCTAAAGGATTCCCAGCTTGCTTTTGGTTTACTGGGATTTGCTTTTTCCTCTCTTTTGAAGAGAGCACTGGGAAGAGTAAAATAGGACCTAGGACCCATCTGCTGTTACTGGGCAGCAGTCAGTGCCGTTGCAGAGATGCAGAAGTACTGGGAGCTGGTCCTGGGCAGGGGAGATGTGGCTGGTACTCGTGCTGATTTCTGCACTGGCACAGCCCTATGGATTTGCTAGAACAGCTACTGCTTCCAAAATCTCTAATGTTTGTAAAACAAAAATAAAGTCTAAATAATGATGATCCTGTTCTATGCCGTCCTGCTGTGCTATGAAAAAAAGCATTGTGGGAAAAATTAGAAGGAAAACACAACATAGAAATAATGATGCATACAAGTACAACTGAATAAATAATGGAGCAGGCCAAGACTTCAGCTGAACTCAGGGCTCATGGTTCCTGCAGTGAAAGTCTGAGAGTTCAGAAAACATCAGCTTGATACTTTTTAATTCTGTTCTAATACAGAACTTTAAAGGCAGGAATGAGAAGCTGGAATCTGATTTTTGAAGGCAATGGAGGAAGTTGAATGTGGGCAGATTAATCAGAAGACAATGGAGAAATGAGTTGCTAGGTTTAGCTTTGGGTGGTCACAAAATGCAGAAGTCATCCTCTCTAACTGGGTTGCTCTGCTTGGGTCTGCTGCCCTTCACAGAGAGTCAGGCAGGTACAAAGTACACCGTATACAGTAACCCTCTGTGACTTTCATGAGTGTAAAACATTATGGTGCACGTCAGGAAAGGCTCTGGAAGAAAAGCTACGAAGGCTGCTGGGCAGAGAGCAGCCACCCAAATTAAGCACAAATATCTCAACAAACAGCCTTTAACATCAATTCCTTGTAAGTGTCAGCCTGTAAGTTAAACAGAAGCATAGCTGATTTATCTCAGAAGTACTCAGATGGCCAAAAAAGGCCTATTTTCATGATGTAGGATGATTTTCAGGGAGCAAGCACCAGTGACAAATCTCTCGGATACATGCAGACAGTTTGCGTAGAAGTCTGAATTCTCCTGAGAAGAGGTTGGCTTTGGCCACGGGTTTTTGTGTCAGTGCAAGGTCAAAAGTCACTCCTGAGCCTGATCTTGCAAAGCCAATGTAGTTTTGATGCACAAACAGCCACAGAGTATATAGACAAAACTGTGCTGGTGTGTTTTATTTCTATGTGTACTCTGAGTGTTGCAAATTTGAACGAAAACCTCATAAAAACAACTTGAGGGAGCTCATAGAAAGTTGGGGAAAGACCTAGCTCCACCAGTGGTACCTCTGGGCACTGACTGCCCAGTGACCTGCATCTCTGTAACTCACAAGATAATGGATCAAAAGCAGCACAAAAAGGGGCTTAAGATGTTTCTTGGCAATGGGTGATGAACTCCAGTCTTTACTAGCTGGTAACTACTGTAGTCCTTTAGCTCTCTGCTTCCTGGCACTTGGAAGTTTACTGGAAGAGACTAAAAAGATATTCATTCCAATGTAAGCATGTCTCAGTTTTGCAAAAGCTCTGCTGATATCTGCTGAACAGGGTATGTTATTTGTCATCTCCCATAGGAGAATTTTTCTTTTCCAGCCGTATTTCATATTTTGAGCAATCTTCAGATGGATGGGAACAGACACGTCGTCTTTGGACTGTAAACGCTGTTGCCAAAACTCAGAGTCAATATGATTATAAAGCTATGATTTTAATTGCTGCTGTATTAAATTTGAGATCAACACCAATGCATCATTTTATGGCATGTTCATGGCTGGTACCCTCAATCTGAGCCCAATGGCATTGCTTTCCCTAGAAGTGACTGACCAAGGACTACAGCCTGCACTGCAGGTTGTTCACAGCCTCCACCACCACATGTTGTACCACTGCATTTTAATTATTAGTGATCACAAGGGAAATATCTTGTGTGTGATTATTTTGTGGTTTGGTTTTGTTGGGTTTTTGTTTTTTTTTTTAATGGAAAAAAGCTTTCACGCTAGCTTCCTTAGCTGCTCCCTTTTCCTTTCCCAACCCAGATGACAGGATGATCTGCATGTAACCCATCTCCTCTTGTGATCAGCAATCCATCTTCTCCTGAAGAACAGTTGACAGTTGAGGAAGTTTGCACAAGCCAGCACTTGCTGGGAAACAGAGACCATTCCCACCAGCAAGTGACTGGGGCAACCACAATTAGAGATGCTTCTGCTACACATTGCCCCCAAACATCATTAAGCTTATCTGCCTCCCTGGTTTGTTTACAGATTTAGGAACCTTCTACAAGTTTCTTCCCTCTTCAGAGCACATTAAGAGGAGGGGACTGTAGAGCAGTTCTCAGGATAGAAAGGCCACGAAAGGGTCCTCTTTTGCATGACTAAACTCAGTTGTAGGGTATTTGATACATCTAGAGTGAGATGAAATCAAGAATCTTGGCATGTTAAGCCCACAAAAATTAATATATTGTTTATTCAAACTCAGAATGAATAGGTCAATACAAAGTAAAGAACTATTTTCCATAATAAAAACCTGAGCATGGTTTGTTCTTTATAGGCCTTTACTGACTCTGACTTTTTAAGTGATTTTTTTGCAATGAAGGCGAGTTTCCAGTATTGTCTGGCTTGAGACCAGCAAGACTCATTTTTCAGTGGTGATCCTTTGGGGTTAGAAATGAGGAGACAAGATCAGACTACCTTTCAGCCCTTCCAACCCTGCTTCACACCAAATGGGTTCTGAAGCTTACACATCTCGGTGAAAGGAAAGCGGAAAACAAAAGAATGCATTTCTGCTTGGCCTCTTGCCCTCAGCAGGCTTCTCAGCCCATCTACAGGTGTTCCACAGACACCGTTCCAGCACCTCTAACGTGTTCCTTTCCTTCCATTTCCATACTCGCCTTCATTTAACCTGTGGGGGTTTTGTCCTATTTCCCAAATCAGAAAGAAGGATATTTCATGGTTCCTCAGCATGGCTGTACAAGCTAGTTTATTAGGTGTTAGAAATTCAGTTCTTGTTCATTTTAAGATACTTTATCTAGCCTGGTATCATAAAAGAACATGAAAATTAATGTCTCTGGCAAGAAACACCCCCGTTTTACCCAGATGGAGCTCAGAAGCTTTGGTACTAAAGAGAATTAAGAATTGTGAAAAAGGGCAATCAGTTGGCGCAGTTGCTGTTTCATGCTTCATTGTACAACTAGTCCCATCTCACGCTCTTTTCTTGTCATTTCTGTTAATTTAAAGTTGTTCTGGTTTGGTTGTTGTGTTGAGTCAATTCATCTGGCTGCAAACAAGGAAGAGAAATAGGAATTATGTTGAATGACTTTTGGGCTGCACCTCCAGAGCCAGTTGGTCGCTTCTTGCTGGTGGTTTTCCTCTCCAGCCAGGGAGGTCTTGCAGACAAGCATGTCTTGGAGTGGGAGCTGATCAGATGCTGCAACTATGTTGGTAGGCAAGAGCAGCGGGTGCTGAAATGGATGGCTGCAGGCTGTAAATCAGACTGATGTGGGCAGCAGATGGCCTGTGTGATCTGACCTGGCACAGAAAAGCACCCTGGTAAACAGGAAGGCAACGGTCCTTCACTGCAATCTTGTTGGGCAACGCTTATCAGCAGATGGGTGGATGGGAGGAACACCGACAAGGAGCAGGAAAGTAGAAAGAGCCTGAGGCACTGCCTGAAAGAGGAAGGATGATGGATTAAAGTCTTAAAAGCAATTAAATAGCTGCAGACATCTGAAGTCAAAGGTTTAATACACTTCACTGAATCTAACAGCCATAGATTTGCAATGTGATTTAGAAATGCTCAGGCAAGGGAAGGGAAGAGGCAACAGTCAGAGGTTATTAACACCAGGAAGAGAGAATAATTATTGGAAGTGATACTTCAGGTTAGAACTGGAAATAGTAGTACTAAATTAAAATAAAAACTTCCTGATAGAGAGGGGTCCCAAGCAGATTTTGGTTTTTAGGAATTGGATATGTGAAGGAGCTTCTGGACAAAACTCAAACACAAAAAGGAAGCCTACAGAGGGTGGAAGCAAGGACAGCTAGCCTGGGAGGAATACAGAGAAATTGTCTGAGCAGCCAGGGATCAGGTTAGGAAAGCTAAAGCTCTGATAGAATTAAATCTGGCCAGGGACATCAAGGGCAACAAGAAAAGCTACTTTAGGTACACTGGTGATAAAAGGAAGACTAGGGAGAATGTGGGCCCTCTCCAGAAGGAAACTGGACACCTGGTTACCCAGGACATGGAGAAGGCTGAGGTGCTCAATGACTTCTTTGCCTCAGTCTTCACTGGCAAGTGCTCCAGCCACACCACCCAAGTCGCAGAAGCCAACGGCAGGGACTGGGAGGATGAAGAACCGCCCATTATAGGAGAAGATCAGGTTTGAGACCACCTAAGGAACCTGCAGGTGCACAAGTCCATGGGACCTCATGAGGTGCATCCGTGGGTCCTGAGGGAACTGGCCGATGAAGTGGCTAAGCCACTATCCATCACATTTGAGAAGTCATGGCAGTCTGGTGAAGTTCCCACTGACTGGAAAAGCGGAAACGAAAAATAAGGGAAAAAAGGAAGACCCGGGGAACTACAGGCCAGTCTCACCTCTGTGCCTGGCAAGAACATGGAGCAGATCCTCCTGGAAACTCTGCTAAGGCACATGGAAGATAAGTGATTGGTGACAGCCAATATGGCTTCACTGAGGGCAAATTGTGCCTGACAAATTTGGTGGCCTTCTACGGTGGGGTTACAGCATTGGTGTATAAGGAAAGAGCAACGGACGTGATCTTCCTGGAGTTGTGCAAAGCATTTGACACTGTCCCACACCACACCCTTGTCTTTAAATTGGAGAGACATGGATTTGATAGATGGACCACTCAGTGGATAAGGAATTGGCTGGATGATCCCACTCAAAGAGTTGTAGTCAATGGCTAAGTGGAGAGCAGTGACGGGTAGCATTCCTTAGGGGTTGGTATTGGGACCAGTGCTGTTTAGCATCTTTGTCGGTGACATGGGCAGTGGGTTTGAGTGTACCCTAATCAAGTTTGCTGATGACACCAAGCTGTGTGGTGCGGTTGACATGCTGGAAGGAAGGGGTGCCATCCAGAAGGACCTTGACAGGCTTGAGAGGTGGGCCCGTGTGAACCTCATGAAGTTCAACAAGGCCAAGTGCAAGGTCCTGCACCTGGATCAGGGCAATCTCAAGCACAAATACAGGCTGGGCGATGAATGGATTGAGAGCAGCCCTACAGAGAAGGACTTGGGGGTGTTGGTTGATGAGAAGCTCGACATGACCCGGCAGTGTGCATTTGCAGGCCAGAAAGCCAACCGTATCCTGGGCTGCATCTGAAGAAGTGTGGCCAGCAGGTCGAGGGAGGTGATTCTCCCCCTCTGCTCTGCTCTGTGAGACCCCACCTGCAGTACTGCATCCAGCTCTGGGGCCCCCAGTGTAAGAAGGGCATGGACCTCTTGGAGCGAGTCCGGAGGAGGGCCACAAAGATGATCAGAGGGCTGGAGCACCTCCCCCTTAAAGACAGGCTGAGAGAGTTGGGGTTGTTCAGCCTGGAGAAGAGAAGGCTCTGGGGAGACCTTATAGCAGCCTTCCAGTGCCTCAAGGGGGCCTACAAGACAGCTGCAGAGGGACTTTTTGCAAGGGCATGTCCTGATAGGACAGGGGGTAATGGCTTTAAACTGAACAAGTGTAGATCTAGATTAGATGTAAGGAAGAAGTTCTTCACTGGGAGGGTCATGAGGCACTGGCACAGGTTGCCCAGAGAGGTTGTGGCTGCCCCATCCCTGGAAGTGTTCAAGGCCAGGTTGGATGGGGCTTTGAGCAACCTGGTCTAGTGGGAGGTGTCCCTGCCCATGGCAGGGGGGTTGGAACTGGATGATCTTTAAGGTCCCTTCCAACCCAAACCATTCTATGAATATGTGGAATGTGTGTCCATGCTTAGCTGAAGCTGATGGCTGAAGTTTGCATGTTTAAATTTAAAGGGAGAAATCTCTTTTCCCAGGGCTGCTCCTTATTTCTGCTCCATGGGAAGTGGGAGTAATGTTAGGAGAAAAGCAAGTCCCATGGTTTTGCTCAGGCTTCAAAGGTTAATGTTTTGCTGAGAATCAGCAGAACAACTTTTCTGAGATACTTTTTTATCACTTTGCAATTTTCACGGTTTGCACTTGCCAAAATTGTTTTGCCTTGTAAACTGGAGGAAAACTAAATCCAGAGCTGTGTAAGATCTAACATAGTGCCAAGAAACAAAACTACCCTGGTAAAAGTGCATCATCCACTGCCTTTGGTGTGCGCTGGGCTGTGGGTGAGTGGGACCAGGGGTTTACTCCCCATCTCGGAGCAGGTACAGAGACATCATGGTGCCCTCTCCAGTCCTGCACCCATTTCAGGAGGAAACAGGAGCATTTCTTCCTGCAAAAGTTGACTTTGACAGGCATGGTAATAAAGACAACTTGTTTCCTGTGCATGCACCACTGCATGAAATACAGTAAAACACACTAAGGGCAATATATTGCACTGACTGCAGAGTAGTTTTTTTGATCTACCATTAAAACTCATCTTTAGGAGCCCATTAATTTTACCACAGTCCTTGGATGTTATTTAGGCAGCTTCCAGTGCACTTTTTAGTTTCTGATCACAAAGGTTTGTGTGCCTGTCCTTTGTCCTCCATCTATTATCTGCCTGAGAATGATTTTTTTTTTTTTTTTTTTTTTTTTTCGTGTACATCTTATAAAAAAAANAGTGCGCAGAGTATGAAAAAACATGTAATTGGTAAACGTGTTATTTATTCTTTACCACTACAGGGAAAGAATATCAAACTGCAGAAGCTTAAAGTGCATTTCAAAATATTGAGTATTACATAATATAATAGAGGGGGGAAAAAAAAACCCAGTTTTTGGAAGTATTGCAACACTGGTTTGACAAGAAATGGTTAAAACTACAACAGCCTGTGGTTAGCATTTTTAACAATGGGACTAGATTACTGTAAGTGTAGTGATTGGTGAAAATATCCAGGCACTAAAAACACTGCTGAATGAAAAATAATGGTCTACACTGGTAAAGTTGTGTGTGGTTTGTTAACTATTTCACTTCACAGGCAAAGAGACTTGGCACTTGGTGTCTAAGAGGGGCTGAGCTGAGATTGTTCACTCCAAAAATAGTGTCAGTCTCCTAACCAAGCTGAGGAAGAGTCCTGGTAGTTTCAGTTGGACTAGATGATCATTGTAGGTCCCTTCCAACTGAGCTATTCTATTCTAAGGCATATTCATGGCTTTTTATGTGCATGGTCTGTAAAGGACAATTTGAGCATGTGCATTAAACAGAGCTTATGCTTGGTTGGAAGGAGGACACTCCTTACTCCATCGTTAAGTTCAGTGGAGAACAAGTGTTTTAACCAGGGACTGGCAGCTACACATGGAGCTGAGCAAGGAGGAAGCATGAGGGAAGGAAAATTGTGATCCTCTTTAGTTCATTTTTCTTCTATTTTGGAGAGATTCTTAAATCTACAAACGTATGCCCTACATGATAATTAGCTCACTCAGTAAAAGCCCAATCAACTTGTCACCCTGCAGACAGCATCAATGCACAAAATGGTTGAACCATGGCAGAAAAACAGTCATATCCTTCTCTAGTGATGGTTAGGTTTGGTTTTTTTTTTTTTTAAAAAAAAAAGCACCCACTCCTCAGCCCATCAGATAAGAGCAGCTGCAGAGAGCAGCAGGTTATATAATTAAAGGGCTTGATTCACAACCCAGGGAAGGCTCTTTTGGGGCTGATCAGAAGATTAGGGCCAGCCTGGACCAGGCACATTGTTAGGGGGCTGAGCCCACACCTAATTAAATCTGAGTGGAAAGCATGGAACAGAAGTCTGGGAAGTTTTGACGCTGTGGATAACAACTGGATGAGAGCAAAAGCAGCTCAGCATGGGGGATGTGCCACACAACTCATCTCTGACTGAGAACGTGAATTATTTTCAGGCTGTTCCAGCAGTGACATTCAGGAAATAAAGAGGATGTAACTATTAAAGGCCAAACTTCTACTATTACATAAAACTTCCTCATGATATCTTCCACGATCTGTTCTAGAAGCTGAAATACAGAAGTGTTGTAGGTGGACACCGGTAGTTGCAAGAGCATCTTTTCACAGATTCCTGGTATATAGGGTCCCCTTATCTGAATATCAGATTTGAACAAAGAGCCTACTTAAGTATGTCATCATTCATCAGAGGGGTTTCTCTTGACATTTTTCCTTTTAAATCAACAAGAGAAAAAAAACAACCAACAAGTTGAGTGCTCGAAGAACGGGAAATTTCTAATACTTTTTCCACTGGTGATTTTAACCAAAT
This sequence comes from Pandion haliaetus, assembly GCA_013401275.1. NCBI lineage: Eukaryota > Metazoa > Chordata > Aves > Accipitriformes > Pandionidae > Pandion > Pandion haliaetus. Next base: position 166,937 of record VYZV01029831.1, read on the forward strand.
TGTTTTGCATATCTGATGATCTGTATTCATCGTTCTCATGCTGAATGTCTCAGTTTTTGTTGACTTAAATTCTCATCATTGAACTGCATACCCCAACCTTGCATTAGTTGTTAGATGAGGCAAAATGTTTCTCTGTTATGTTCCCATTATGTGCTACAGTTTATTTTGATTCAAAGTTGATTGGTTTGGTCACTTCTGTTCAAGCTGGCATTAGCTCCCCTGGTATATTCACTGGTTGACAAACCCCTCTGCACAGGCATGGAGGGGTGTGTTTAACCATCAGCACAGCTTGCAGCCTGCTTCCTCCTTTCTCTGAGAGCTTGATTAGGCTTTGCTGTGTTGGTTTTGCTTTTTTTTTTTAATTATACCCTTTTAAGATCTTATTTCTCTCCCCCTTCATGCAGGGTCCCTCTAATACCAGTGCCAGTTAGCACCTTTGCAGACATTAGAATCCCAGGGCTGCTGAACTCCAAGAATGTCCACCAGTGATCTCAGCTTAGACATGAACGCAGGGCTTTCCTTGTGTGAACCAGTCAGTAACAGCATCATCCTCCTGATACAGATTATTCAAATGACCTAGATGTAGTCCAGAAATCAAGGGATATTATCCTTAGAAGAAATAATAAGCAAGATGCTCTTTGCCCAAAACAGTGAAGATGTACTCTGTTCCGGATCTGTCACGAGTTGAGATCAGAGTACAGAAGCTATGGACACAGAACAGTTAACTACTCTCTTCATTCTAACGTCTGCCACGTAAAGCACTGCGGCAATTGCAAATTAAAAAGGAAAGCGTCAGATGAAACAGTAGAGACCACTTACACTGGACGCACAGCCAGTACACGTAGTCACAGGACAGATCCTGGTGGCAGAAGCCATTCTGTAGATTGGCACACCACAAAGCAACACAACACTGCAGCAAAATGATGCTGGCTCATCACTCAGAGCCTGCCTTTATGCCAAAAGTATTCCAGTCACTGCTCCCTGGCAATCCGGTACGTTTTGGGTGTGGAGTGGCTGCAAAGTTTCTGAGAGCTAGAAGAGCAGATGAGTGATGAGCCTTCTGAAACATGATGTTCCTTCAAGCTCATGTTGACTCCAGGTTGTGGACCAGCATGCATGTGCACACACATGTGCACACAGAAGGCTGGACACCACGGCTCTGATCCCACGTCCTCTCCCCAAGCCCCAGAGCTTCCAGGCACACCAGACTATTTACCATGGGTTGTCCTGGTTGTTCATGTGTGGGACTTGAAGGATGAGTCTTCTCCTGGGAACCAGCTTAGCCAGTCACATCCTTGTGCTCCCCGTGTCTTTCTAGGGTAAAACAGTGATTAAGAACAGATGAGGTCCAACCCTGATAAAATGGAAAGATGCTGGTAGAGAAAGGAAGTAGTTAAAGGGTTCAGCCCATGGCGGCATATGTTTAATCAGCAAAGATTAATTGTGCAGGTTTTAGCTGACCTGGTATTTCTTCTTAATCAAAAAAAACCCAAAACCCCCAAATAACTTTGGCAAATCAGGCCATTTTAAATGACCAGCTTTTCCAGAGGTGTAAATCACAAAGTGCCGATCCCTGCGGAGAAGCGGCCGACCTGGATGCAGGACTCCATCCCACAGCCCCAGGGAGCCCGAGGGATGCTCCTGGGCTTGGCCGGCATCCTGGACACCTCTTGAAGATGGAGCGTACGGACCGCGGGGGTTTGAATGCCGCGTGAAAGTCCCTGAAGCAGCCCAAGCAGGGGACAATCTAGCGCTAAGGAAAATCTGCGTCTGACTTCCACGTGGGTGTGTTTGTACAGCTAACGTGGAACTGTTCTGTTGAAGGGCAGAGGTTTGTATCTTGATGGGTATTTCCTCAGAAAAGCCTCTGCTGGAAGCCAGTCAGCAGGGCCTAAAATCTTATTCAAATATAAGTAGATCAACATGATCTCTGATGTTCTGTGGTAATTTACTTGACTTATATTGTGTCATAGATAATTATCTGGCTGTTCCCAAATACATAACAGCAATGTATATCAAATGATGCACTAGATAAATACAGGTTTAGTTAATTGTAAAGTGTCTCTATTATCAACGTTAAGATTCAGTAATGCACATGAATTTGCCTTTCAGTTTAGATTTTTAAAAATTTCCAAGTGTGTCCTGGTTTCAGTTGGAATAAAGTTAATTTTCTTTGTAGTAGCTGGTATAGTGTTATGTTTTGGATTTACTATGAGAAGAATGTTGATAACACGCTGATGTTTTCAGTTGTTGCTAAGTTGTCTTTAGACTAAGTCAAGGATTTTTCAGCTTCTCCTGCCCAGCCAGCAAGAAGGCTGGAGGGGCACAAGGAATCGGAAGGGGACACAGCTGGGACAGCTGACCCAAACTGGCCAAAGGGGTATTCCATACCATGTGACGTCATGCCCAGTATATAAACTGGGGGGAGTTGGTCTGGGGGGATGACTGCTCAGGAACTGACTGGGCTCAGTAGGTGGTGAGCGATTGCATTTGTATGTTTGAATTTTTATATTGTTATTTTATTATTATTATTTTTATTTTCTTCCTTTCTGTCCTGTTGAACTGTCTTTATCTCAACCTGTGAGTTTTACTTTTTTTCCTGATTCTCCTCCCCATCCCACTGTGGGGGGGAGTGAGGGAGCAGCTGCATGGTGCTGAGTTACTGGCTGGGGTTAGACTGCAATAAGGTGATACAAGCCCTGAAATAATTCTGATGCCATAAATTCACATATTTTCATTATCTTTATTACATTCCCTTTCCAAAAAAGAAAGCTAACTTGCACATACTGTTTCTGGCTTTGTGGATCAAAATTTTTCCATGGAAATATCTTGTTTACTGTTGAATTTTCCAGGAACAAGTTTGTTTTCTCATCTTCCAGAGAAAAAGAACCCTGGTAGATTATGTAATCAGAAAAGTCTGCTATCAAAAAATGAACATCAGAGAATTAAAATACTACTTTACTATTGTGGGTGGGGAAAAAAACTAACAAAAAAATCTCTGATAGACTATTTTTATTTTTTAAAAACTTGTATGTCAGAATATTATTTTACAAAAAAAGCAGTAAGAAGAAATAAAGCTAGTGTCAGTATCTGAAACAAAACTAGAAAAATTAAGCACAATCTTTTGCCAGTTTGAAAGTAAATGCTAGTTAAGATTACCTGGACAGACTCCCAGTAGCCCTGATTACGAAGCCTAAAGTCACTGCTGACCTGCACAGGACCCTCACACCCAGTTCCAGTCTAAGCGCCAATAAATGCACCTGAGGTCTGTCCCATTCTGGAAAAAAATATTAGAATGATAGAATACTTTGGACAGATTTGCATAGAATACAGATTTCACATCAGTTCTAACAAAACCAGGAGAATTAGTGTAATTTCCCAGCTCCTGATAAATGAAGCCTCCAGGAGCGGGAAAACATTCTGCCGCTTTTGCCCGAAAACCTGTCATCCACGAAGCGACACTGACGTTTCTCATTTCTTGACGGCTATGCCTGCAGCGTGACTTGTGAAATAATGGAGACACAGCTTAAAGAAAGCTGTATCTCACCCATCTCCTGAAGCACCCCTTGTTACGTGTACAAAACAGGAAGAGGAAACAGCAGCTGGCTCTATCAGGACAGCATCTCCTGACAGCGTGGCTATTCTATCTATTACAGGTTGACATGTTGGAACCATAAAAAAACCTGAGGAAATCCAGCTTTTCAAAGCAGCAGTCCAAAAATCGTCACGATGTCCTTAACTTTTCTCTTTTCTAAGGTTGTTAACCACGCAAGGGACTTAGGGTGCCAACCTGCAAGTTACCGGGAATCCCTGCCTGCCGTCGAAGACGGCGAGACCTGGAGGCGTTCGGCATCTGGTAAAGCCAATCCCATAACCTCCACAGAAAGGTAAAAATTCAAACCTTATCTTTTACAAGCACATATGGAGTGTACTTGTACGGAGTACGATCAGCTGATTGCACGTGGGCCAGTCCGCATGGCTTGCTGAGGTCCTTCACCAGCCAAACCACAGCAGCAGGATGTCTCTGGGTCCTTGTCTGAGGTTTTGGCCTGACAAGCCCACCCTTTCATTTTTGCACAGGGTGAAAGGATCGGAGCAGGTTAAAGGGTCCCTAAAAGCCCTACTTCCAGAAACTTTACCCGGTAGAAGACCCTGAAATTGCTCCTCCCTGTCCCGAAGACCTCTCCAAACCCAGGTGTGGATCAGTCTAGGGGAGACTGGAAGTGCACCCAGCTGCAGGAACACCATGAAGCACTTTGGCCACAGCACCCCAGGGTGCCTGAGGCAGTGTGGGCAGCCCCGTACCCGTACCCCTGCAGTGGGGGCCACACGCTCCCCTCCACTTCTCAGAAAAGACAGTACAAACTCTCACCTTTTGGTTTGCACTTTGAGTGGAAACCACATGAACCCTTGTCTTCTTTGGTGAAACAGAAACAGCTTTGTTCCCTGGCTGATGTCTTCTGTCATTTCCCAGATTTAGTCAGCCATCCCCATTACCGCCTCCTTTTGTGAAGAGAGATTTGTTTCTGTGAAAGAATAACCCGATTCTCCAATTATTTAGGCTAACAATGATGGGATTGCTGAATGCTGTCCTTGCAGTCATTCCTGGTAGTAATTCATTTCATTTGTCTCAGGAGAGCAAGTGCTTTATTCCAAAAAATGCTAACTAGAGACGGTGCTGAAGATGTCCTCCCATCTCACCCAACTTTGCATCTTCTCTCGGTCCTCTTTTCCACAGCAGCCAGTTAAAAAGGTTGTATTTGCAGTAGGATATGATCAACAGCTTCATGATCTGAGAGAGTGACAAGGCCTGAGGTTTTCTTCACAGAAAGTTCCCTGGCTCCATTCTTCTCCCACAGAAATCAGAGGAATGGGGAGCTTCATGGCTCTCCTATGGCTGGGATGGAGCAGCTTCTCACAGCTGCCAGTAAGGGCCACACATATTAACGTCAGTTCCTAAAACCAAGTGGAAGACAGGGCCAGCGCTGGAACTGTGACATCAAGTCTCTGTGCCGGGTCCAGGGAACAAACGGAGACACATCCTGTAGGGTCTAGGTGACAAAAGGGATGGTCCCCTGGAGAAACAGGTCCTCCTGGGTGGGAGCCCTCACAGGAACTGTTATAGTGAGAACAGAGCAGAAAAGGGATTGCACATCCTTGCCAAGAAGCAGAAATTACTTTTCCAAATAAGGCATCACATTTGCAAGCTTGACAAAGGAGGGAGGCATACCCATCTGACTCCAGTCGCTAATGCCATCGTTTCTTGGTGTGTTTTTCTGCCCCCCAAACACACTGACTCAGCCAACCTGAGCTGTCTCCACGCTCGCTGCCACTCAGAAACGGAGGGGACGGCCCTGGCTGAGCAGCTCCCGCATGGGCACGAAGCAAAAGCTGCTTGTTTCAGAATGACTATGGGCTGTCAGACGTCAAGGCACAGAAATCGTTGCCTGAAAAAAGACTCTTCATCTCCTCTCACACTCGGGTGACATCTCCAAACCTTCCATTTGTCTGCAACTTTCCCATCCCTTTGCAATGGGGGTGCCCCCCATACCTGCTAGGTCCAGGGCCACCGTACCAGCGCGCTCCCTTCGTTAACCCACACCAAATGCTTTCCGTGCCCTGTTCCTCCTTTTTGTCCCTGGCTTTCCTCATGTGCTTTATTTCATCCATATCGAGGGAAGGATGTGCCTGGGTTGATGAGTCCTCCCTCGGCAGAGCGCAGGGACCGCAGCTACACACTTTCCAGGTTGGGGCTAGCTCGAGTCCAGCAAGGTCAGAGCAGGCAGAGCTGTGACCAGGTCTCGATTCCCGATCTCGGGTGTCACCACGGTCATGCTTTTCTCCAGAAAGTGCATCTGGCAGGTGACATTGCCACTGGTCACCCTCCCCCAGTGTCACGCAGTCCAGTCTATGCTAAATAGCTTTGAGCAAGTCTGAACTGATGTTGAGATTATCACCCTTTTCACACAAGATGCAAAGAGAAACAACCTATTTTAGGAAGTCCCAGGAGAGGAAAGAAAGAGCAACATGTTAAAAAGATGTTTGCTTTATCATGAAATGCTGGCTTTCTGATTTCTCCTTCTCAAATAGCCACTGTGAAAGCAGTTGCCAAAGCTGAAAAGCTTTTTCGTTCAAGCTACAAACTGTTTAGGAAAATTGCTTTGAAACTCCAGCAGTAAAGGAAGAAGCAGACCAGTACGCTGGATTGATATGACATCTATGACATTTAATGAAGGGCTCAACATCTTTGAGTCTGGTGTCTGACTGGAGCTGCGGGCATTTGGGGTCCGGGAGGAGAAGACAACGGAGGGTCAGTCAGTGCTAAGTGGCAACGTACCTTAACCCTAAAGCGTGATCAGGCTTTTTCCAGGTTTGGATGGTCCCAGACCGATCTCCAAAGCCCATACCCCTAAACTGTGCTTTATCCCATTGTCCTGCGAAAAGGGAATCAGACTGATTTACAGCCTAAGCATTAAATTGCTCATATTAAGCACTATCAGAACAAATCTTCAGCCTCCAAAAGTCTACCAAGCCATTAAAATTTGTGTTATTGTTAATGAATGAGCACCTTGATATCAGTGAAAATCTTTCCCAGAGGCAAAAGGTATCTTATATAGGCAAGCTCCTCTGGTGAAATACCGAAAGAGCTGATGCCTCTGACACAGCCACCGCTCGCACAGACATCTGCTGACAGACGGGAAGTGCCAGCAATTAGCATCATTAAGGTGGCTGTGAATATCTGCCGCATCACTCAGCTTTCTAAAGTGCTCTGAAACTCCCAGTGCAAAGAGTCTGCAGACCGATGGCTGGTTTCTCCCCTCGGCAGGCATGTGTCTTATGAAGGTAGCTAAATGACCCTTTCCAGACACATTTTGAGTCTGGTTTCTTAGTATAGCTAGAATTCAAATTGTCACTTAATTAGACCAGACTTCTAGCGACTTTAAAGGAGAGCAAAGAAATCACTTTATGCCACGTTAGGAGTGAAATGATGGGTTACAGCTCTCCTCGCCCAGTCACAAAACCTGAAGTGAGCCCTCCTTCCCTTGCTGACCTCCATCCCTCTCCCAAAACACCCTACGACTGTCTTCCCTCTTCTTTATCTCTTCATCTCCAGCCTTCACCCCATCCCCACCCCCAAAATGAAAGTTTTTAGGGGTTTCCCTCTTCTTTCAGATTCTGTCACTCCCTTGTGTGTTTTTTCACACTCAGGTCTCTCAGGTCCCATAGTTTTCTAACTTTTTGCCTACCACTGCCTCCTCATCCTCCTCTGCTTTAAGTTCCTCTGAATTTACAGCTTCTTACCTTTTCTCCGGCCCGTGTTTCCTTGAGCTCCCGTGTCTAAGCAGGATCTCTCCCCCAGGACACAAGTGTGCTCTTGGCTGCTGCACGAGACAAAACCATCCTTGATCCTGCCTCCTTCTCTTAACCACTCCCCACACTTTCACCACAGCATACCCACACTACAGACCCCGGTCCCTCTCCTCCTGACCCATCCTCAGCCTCCAAGAACAAGTTCTCACACTCCACATCAGGAACCTGGTCTTCCTAAAGCCTCGCCATCCCCTAGTCCTGCCTGGGGTAATTCTGCAAGCCTGACCGCTCGTGAGAGGTAACGTGTAACTTCATTCTCCAGACCCGATGGGGGTCGCTTTGGGGGGGGTCTTCTTCACACCCACTTCTCTGGCAATGCATCCAGGGGCTCCTTCAGGGAGTCCTCCCGTTCCCTTGCCCCCCTCTGGGTATCTCCCCTGTCCATGCCTGGCCTTTGTACATGCGTGTTCTTGTTGCCATCTCCTCCATCCTTTGCACTTCCCCCTCCCAATTCCTTCTCTGTATTACCTTCTTGAGACTTCGAATTGTCAGTCCCCGTGACATGTTATCTCGGTCTGGACTCCAGCTTACAGGAAGGCTCTAACCAAGCAGGGGAAGAAGAGCGAGGAGATGACCTTACATGGTGTGCAAGGGACACCACGCTGAAGGCATTTCCCTGAAGCACTCGGCACCGAATGACCTGAAGATCTTCCCCTGCATAAACTGGGAGAGCAGAGTCGCCGTGTCCTGTCCCACCAAGCATCGCCAGCCGTCCCCGGGGATGGTCACCCGCGGCCGAGGAGGTCTGCTTTGTCCTTTCTCGGGGTACTGGGTCTGCGTGCCGTGGATCCAGCCTTTCCCTGGAGCGCCGAGGTCCCCGTGGTACATGGAGGCGTCAGGGCCAGTCACCCCCCAGCCACCCATCCCAGGGGACAAAAGGTTTCACCCAGCTTCTCACAGCGCAGATCTATTCAGTGAGTGCTCCCATCCTGCTGGCACCCACCAAATACCACGTGTCTTCTTGGCCTCGTATCGGAGCTGCAGTTTGACCTCCTCTTAGGAGTCCGGTGAGGAAACCCTTCCCACACCAAAACTCTGGCTCTTCTGCCAGCACATTTGGAGCTGCAGCAGCTTCCTTGATCCCACGCCAAACTCAGTCTGACCTTGCAGCTAGAAATCTTCCTGTTCTTGAGAGTAAAGGGCACAAAAGAAAAGAAGAAGGAACAGCAAAAAAAAAAAAAGGAGAAGGAATAATAAGACTGAATAGCAAAAAGCAGAAGGAATAGCAAAAAAAGGTACCAAAAAAAGCAGAAGGAATGGCAGAATGGAGTAATACCAAAATGTGCACCACAACAAAAGCAAACTACAGAACTGGTTCACAGCATAGGAGATTGCAGGCAGTGCAGCCGGTTGCCCAGTCATGGAGGTCCTTGGACCTCCATCCTGGAAAGTCTTCAAGGCCAGGTGAGATAAAGCCCCGAGCAAGCTGGCCTGGCCTGGTTTGAGCAGGAGGTTGGACTAGAGATCTCCTGAGGTCCCCTTCAGCAGCCTGAGTGATGCCGCGATCCTATGATTTGACTGTTCCTAATGAGCTGCCAATTGGCTCCTGGGAGACGAGCAGGCTTTTCTGTGCATGGGGTAGGTGAGGAAGGGAGGGAAGGCTCTCAGGAGGGGCAGATGAGTGAGGAGTACTTACTTCTCACACACCTTCACTGTTCGCAGAGAGTGGTGCAAAAGAGGAACTGCCACCTCCACAGCACCATGGCTTTGTCTGAAATGCAAGTCTGCGCATTCTGGGTGTGAGAAGGTGCCAAAGACCCCCAACGGAAGCGCAAATTGCTGGGTTCCACAGCAGAAAGACATTCTGGGACACACCAGGGTGGACGAGATGCAAGCAAAAAGAAAGAAAAGATGGCCTGGCATTGCAGCTGGAAGAAGCAGGCACAGCTGCAATGCTTGGTACTGCGAAACCTCCAGGTGGGTCTCTAATGGGTCTGTAATTCCAGTGCCAGGTGGACAAGGGCTTTGCCATTATATTCAGCTCATCTCCAAGCCTTTGCTTTCCCTATGTGATGTAAAACAGTGAAGAAGGGAGACTAAAAGCATGGTGAATAGCAGCTTGCAGTGGCTGAGTGCAGTGACATTTAAATAAAACACACAAGTACAAAACCAAAGCTGTGCAGCCTGGGCAGAACCTGCCATAACACAGTCTCCAAAGAGACCATCATCCACCTGCCTCCCATGAGAGCAGACTCCAGCGTACTGTTGATCTCATTTGTGGTTCACTCCTAGAGAGCAATAATGAGGTTATTGACATGGTGGCTTTTATGTCATTCCAAACCATTTATTTAAAAGGTTCGAGGTGGCAGAATGTGTAACTGGTGCTCTCCAGCAGCCTTCCCCCAGCCGCTGCTCAGCTCTGCACCCTTCCAGCTCTCCCAGCAGTGCGCCTGGATGCCATCTCCCCACCTCGGCACTGACGTGGGGCCACGCTCAGCCCTTTGCACCCGCAAGCCTCTGGGTTGTGCGTGCTGGCCCTGTTCCCTGCCCCAGACCACTGACCTGGGTTCTACTCCCTGTTCATGAGAAAAGGAGAGTTTGGGAAGCCCTGGAGCCCGGATGACACTGCCCAGCCATCTGTAGGGGTTTGTTAAACGCTATCGCCCACGGTTGTGCCAGAATTGAAGGTGTAGAAGCAGCCTACGAGAAAGCAAATCGCTGGAAGAACGTCACGAGCCGCGCTTGCACCGAGCCCTTCCCTCTGGAAAGAGCCACGAGCCCATGCTGACCCACGCGTGAGCAGCGGCAGCCGGGTCCGAGGGGCTCGTGTGGGAGACAGGGCTGGAAGTAACCGCTCTCCCTCTCCCGCACGCCTTCCCCCCCCAGCTCTCCCCAGCCCCTCACGCTCTGATGGGATGCCACCCATGCCAGATCAGGGAGAGCGAGCCCTATCGCGGGACTGTTTCCTTCCTACACTGAGTACTCCTAAATAACAGCACGGGATGTCCTGCTGAGCAGAAAATGGGCCGTGGACAGGAGCGGCCTTGGGGACCCTCACGCAGGGGCACGGACGGGCAGGGACGGGTCCCCTCGTTGACCTCCGCACCACAGAAGTGCCGTGGAAACAGGAGGACGTGGAGAGACGTACGTCCCGGGAGCAGACAGCACCATTTACCAGATCTGTTAGTTACTATCATTTTTTTTGTGCCTGCCACTTTGGAAGTTAATCCTTAATTCTGAGAAAGTGTATTTACTCCGTGTAGTTACTTCCCACGAGAAACTAAAGCTTAATATTAGAGTTACTACCAGAGATCAGCTGGGATCACATGGAAGTAAATCACCCTTCTGGGGCCTGTATGAGTGTCAGAGCTATTCCTTGGCCACCGCAGCATCTCTGCATCCACCACCTGCATCACCCTCCCGTCCCGAGGAAGGGCTGGCAGAGAGCTCTGCTCCTCCTGGTCCCCCGCAGGGACGCGGGGGCTGACGATGCTGCGGGGACAGCCCCAACAGCTCTGACGGGCATCAATGGTCAAGATCGCCCCAGCCGTACCTTTGGGAACCCCAGTTCTGCAGAAGGCAGGGCAATGCCACCACTTCCAGGACAGCGTAGGGGCAAAGTTTGCCCCTGAGTGCAGGGGGAAAAGAAAAAAAAAAAAAAAATCTCTTTTGGTGCCTATGTCGGGCCAGTGCAAGCAGAAGTCAGCACCGAGCACATTTGTGTGCAGTCTCCGTTTTTTAAATAGGTGAGCAGCAAACTGCTTGGACGCTCGGCAGGACGTGGGTGGGGATTTTTCAGGAGCTGACTTGCCCCGAGGTGAAAAGATCTGCCTCCACCAGTGCAATTTCTCAGTGTGTAGCAACTAGCCAAGCACACCCAGGGTTTTCCTGGGGCACCTTCCTGCCCCGCTGCTGGTGTGTGGCCGAGGTTGCCCCATTTGCACTTGCCCCCCGCCACAATGCCATCGAACTGCCACCATTTCACCACTTTGGATCCCATCTGGGTGGATTGCGCACCCATCCCGGCTCTCTTAACCCAGCTGCAGAACTAGGTCTAGCTCTGCGGGTCTGCAGAAACTCCGAAACCGGCCATCGAAACGGAGCTGGGGCAGAAAAAAAAAAAATTGGCTTAAAAAATTCAGCTGGGCGTTTGCCCAACCGCATAGCTGTGGCCACGCAAGTGCTTTATTTCAGTGGGAGCATCTGGGGTCTAGGGCTTCCCCCAGCTGGAGCAGGACAAGGCTGGCGCTGGGGACACCAGCACCGGGGGGGAGCCCTTACTGGGGTGGGGGGATGGGTGCTCCCAGCAGCTCCCGAAGCAGGGATGGGGGGATAGCCAGCAGTCCCAGCCGGGCTTGGGAGGGGAGGGAAG
>VYZV01029831.1:178631-203129 GCA_013401275.1 Pandion haliaetus
CTCCCCTCCCCGGGGCGGCCGGGCTTAAGGGCGACGGAGGGGGCGGCCCGGGCAGAGCTCAGCATCCGCCTCGGCTCCGGTAAGTTCTCGTAGGGCTTCGCTGCTTGAGGTTGAGGGGGGAAGGTTGGGCTGGGGGGGTGCCCGTGGGACCGGGACGGGGACCACCAGCTGCTCCCGGTGGCAGGGAGCTGTTTGCAAACGGGGCTGAACAGCCACGGAGCTCGGTTATACCATTTGGTGCTAATGAAGTGGGTAATTAACGGGTGTCTGCCGCTCGCTTGGAGTATCCGTTCTGTTCTTCTTCCGAAGAGCAAGCTGCCTTCCTCTCGCAGAAGGGGGTCCGTGTCTCTGAAGGGGTTTTGAGGCCGTTCCTACGCCTTTTTCCCCAAACGTTACATTCAGCCCGCGTCCGTGCCCCGAGCGTTCCTGAGGACGCTTTGCCTCTGAGCTTGAAAGAAATGGGGCTGTCCGGTGGTATGCTTTTTGATTGTGTAATTAAATGTGGTATGGTTTACTTCTGACCAACTATAAATCTAGCTGTGCTGCATGAGACTCGGAGAATAACAACGCAGGTCTCCCTTCTTTAGGGTTTTGTGTACTTTGGGGTACTTTTCTCAGCCAGCTGTTGCTCTTCCCTCCCGCTTGTGTACATTCCTAATGAGCTGAATTCACCAGCACATAAATAACTGGTTCAGTGAACCACGACTATACACAAATAAAAAGTGGCAGAAGTCATAGTTGTCTTTAACTCATGATGCAAACCTGGTCTAAAGCCTCAGCTAAGAAATGGTGTTTTGTGGGGTTTTTTTGGTTTTTACAGATATATTTCTAGGTGTGGAGCTCTCTTATACTTTAGCAGACCGCTTCAGTATTGCAGTCAGCAGTTTTCTTTTCTGTTTCCTTTTTGGTTTTTATTAGAAATATGTTAGAAAACAGGTCTCCGTTGTCTTTTAGAGAAATACCTCACATGGTTGTTCATTATCTGCTAACACCTTTAAGACTAGCAGCTGAAAGTCTGAAATTTAGCCCCCAAAGGAGGTTAAAAGTTTATAATCCAGCTCAATGTTACTTAAGAAGTGTGCACAAATAGGCACAGAGATTAAATAAGGAAGTTTATCTAATGAGCAAATGATGGGCTGAGACGTTTACCAATATCTCTTGGTTCTCTCTTAGGCAGGATAGCTAAACTGGGGGAAGGGGAGCGAAATCCATAGCAGCAGGAAGGCAGCAGTACCTTCTGCATCGCTAGTGCCCTCTCAAAAGGCACACGGGGCACCTGACCCAAAATGTGCTGTTGGGAGACGCAGGTTCTGCCTGCGCTGCCCAGATCCCCCAGTGCTCCTGGGCGTTCGCCCACCTGCAGCCTCTTCCCTTCTCCAAGTGTTAGATCACGTTGCTGCTTTTTGGGAAAGCATCTTTGTTTATCTACTGGGTTGGTCGCGCAAGTCCTGTTTTCTGCTGCTTCTTCATCCTGATCATAACTGCCCGGAGGTGCAGGCTGATACGAAAAGCCTTGATGCGCAAGAGACCTCGTTCCAGCCTCTTGATCTTAAACATATTGGTTATGGTGGGTTGTTGGGGTTTTTTTTAATGTCTGAGGAAGAAGAGATATAAGATGCATAGCACAGTGGGATTTTGCTCAGCAGTTCTGCTTGCTAGGCATTAACCCAGCAACAGGAGTAATAGCAGTAAGAGCTTCATCACCTGTGTCAGATTATCTTGACAGATAAAAACAAGGAGTGGGGTTCGTGCAGCTTTTTTCACAGAATATTGCACTACCTGCCGCTCCCAAGCAATTTGTTAAAATCAGACCAATGTTACCACAAACTTAATTTTAGCCCTATCTTGGAGATTTTAAAACATTATGGGAGTGTCGCTTTTTTTCTTAACTTGGACCTCAAGTCTGAAGCAAAGACCTCGGGCAAGCGAGGATGCCAGCGGTGAGGGCTGAAGGCTGGATCTCTCGGCGTCTCCCAGGGGACCGGGGCTCGGTCTCCTCTGCTCCGCTCCACCGGGGCAGCAGCTCCGTGTTGCTGGCTGGTCCTCGCAGAGGAGGGGTGGCTGGCGCCACGAGAAGCTCGCAGGAGTGACGGCTGGTGGTGTCCAGACCTGCTCCAGGCTTACCATCGTATGGGTTTGAGGAGCCCAGACTCATCCAAGCTGGGGCTGAGGTCTGGATTCTGCCACCACCAGTGGCTGCCGAGAGGCGGCATTTGTTGGGCAGGGAGAGGACACGGCTGCAAAGTCACTGCCCCTCCCTGATGAAGAGGTTATTTGCAATGAGCATCGCTAGATAAGCTTCATTTATGCAAGCTAAGGTGAACTGGACGTGATGATGTACAATGTGCTGATCTATGGCTTTTGACAAGCCATGTTGAGTCTTGGCTGCCTCTTCTGGCCAAAGACCTCTGTGCGATCGCACGGTCGGTCGCTCACACCCCGCTACGCGTCCACAAATAGCCCAAGGGGAAAAAATATCCTCTCTCCTGTCAGGTTGTGCCTCCTCTCCTCTCTGTGCCACCTCGCTGATATCTGTTAAGCTTTAATGTATTTTGTGCATTGCAAATAATCAAAGGATTGTTTTAAGAGGACAAACTTGCAAATAGCTGAAGCTGGACTGAAACCTAAAAACCTTGAGCATCCCAGTGTGGTTGTAAATTCCCAGTAAATCCCGGAGAGAAACAGAGATTCTACTTTAATGCTGCCAGACTATTTTTATGGATGAAAACATGTACCATTTAACATCTGTTTTGAGCACATATGTGGTGTGGGTTTTCATAACCAATCTTGTCCCAGCTGTTGCCTTCATCATTCTTTTTCCTAAGTCCTGTTATTTCAGCCTGCATGTATCCTGCAGTTCTGATCATCGGGGTTTTTCATGGTCTCAGGCTGCAAGCGAGATTCTGTGTTTGAACCATTAGAAACTGAAAATTAATGGGAGCAATATGTATGTGTGTGTTTTTCTCTTGCTTTACTTCTGGACAACCCCAGTTAAGAGTGTCTGTCACGCCTCACTGCCCTCAAATGAATACCAAAAGGAAATGATAAAATTTCACAAAAGGCCGGCTGAGCGGATGCAAAAACCCTCCGTGGCTGTAGGGTCTGACCGCTCCAGAGAGCCCCAGACCTGCTAATGTAAATTAAAGCAATGTGTGCAAAAGCAAAGCCAAGCAGAAACCCTTTGCTAGGGAGTTACCTCGATAGCAGAGGTGTTTCCAGACCAAGAGGTTTGTTCTCCTTGACGTGAGCCTCCCTGCAGCTTCCCCCTCCGCCTGCCGGGCGCTGCAGCAGTACCTCTGCCCAGGCAGTGCCAGGGAAACTGGAGCCCTGCAGCATCCTCTCCGCTACAGCAATCTTTCCTGTTCATCGGATATAATAGGCACTATCTTTTCCATAGCTAGTAATTACACATATTTCTTAAGAAAGCAAGCTTAAAAAATGTTGCTACCTGGAAGCAGAGGAGAGCAATGCGGAATCTGGGGAGCTGATAAATGTCTGGTCGCACACTGAGCAGCGTCTGGCTCGGAATCGTCTTCCACCTTCAGTGCAAAGGACTTGAGGTTTTTTAAGTTGTTTTTTTTTTTAAACAGTTTTCCTTTACTGTTTCAGAAACCTTCTTGCGGCGTGCAGGTGTTACACAGGGAGGCAGCGTTCACCGGGTGATGCAGAGAGGCAGCACTGAACAGTCATTAGAGTCCAGAATTGGTCTTTGTATTTTAAACTGCGTAGTGCTCTTGCCACCTTCATTATTCCTCTCTGCTGTTTTAATGAGTAGCTACCTTTAGTTTGCAAGGAGTTAGAGCTATTTGGTAATTTGGTGGAAGAAGGATGCTGCCAGTACTGAGGACTTACAAAAACGTGACTCTCGTCTTTACATCACCAGTTGCTGGTACCACGTTAAGAAAGGTGGCTGTAGTGGATAGTTATAGTAACACAGATCTGTGCAGACCCACATCCCTTCCTAGCTGTTCTCGCCCATACGAGAGAGATGACAGGTTTTTCTCCTATTTTATAATGGTGTTTTATTTTCGTGTGCTGCTTTACGTAACACCTGAGTTTTTCATCCTTAGGCCCGACATTCAACGCCGGGTGGAATCTGTGCCTCAGCCAGGCAACATGACGGCAATGTTTGATAACTTGTCTTGCCATCACTCCATCGATGACTTCCGAAACCGAGTCTACTCCACGCTCTACTCCATGATCAGCATTATGGGCTTTGTCGGCAATGGCGTTGTGCTGTACGTCCTCATAAAAACATACCGGCAGAAGACAGCCTTCCAGGTGTACATGCTGAACCTTGCCGTGTCCGACTTCCTCTGCGTGTGTACCCTGCCCCTGCGTGTCATCTACTACGTCCACAAAGGGAACTGGTTCTTCAGTGACTTCCTATGCAGGATCAGTTCGTACGCGTTGTACGTCAACCTGTATTGCAGCATTTTTTTCATGACTGCAATGAGCTTCTTCCGTTGCATAGCCATTGTTTTTCCAGTCCAGAACATCAATTTGGTAACGGAGAAGAAGGCTAAATTTGTCTCTGTCGGCATCTGGATTTTTGTCACCCTGACAAGCGCTCCCTTCCTGCGAAATGGGACGTACCAGCACGGCAACAAGACCAAGTGCTTCGAACCCCCAGAAGACTCTCAGAAGACAAATCTAGTTGTGATCCTGGATTTTATTGCCCTATTTGTGGGCTTCATTTTTCCGTTTATTGTCATAACTATCTGCTACACCATGATCATACGGACCTTACTGAAAAATTCCTTGAAGAAGAACCAGGCAAACCGCAAGAAGGCGGTCTGGATGATCATCATCGTGACGGCCACCTTTCTGGTGAGCTTCACCCCGTACCACATTCTGCGTACGGTCCACCTCCACGTGCTGCGGCTGAAGAATGCCAGCTGCGAGGATGCCATATACCTACAGAAATCAGTCGTGGTAACGCTCCCCTTGGCAGCTTCCAACTGCTGCTTTGACCCGCTTCTCTATTTCTTCTCAGGGGGCAACTTTCGGAAGAGACTTACCACATTTAGGAAGGCTTCTTCCTCCAGCTTAACGCAAGCCTTTAGGAAAAAGTTCTCCATAAAAGAGAAGGATGAGGAACCCTTTGGAGAAAGCCACAGGGAGAATGGAAAGGCAGCCGTGGCCCCTTCATAAGGAGGCTAGACCTTCCCCTAAGATCTCGGGCGACGGAGATCTCGGAACTCTTCCAGAAGACACAATGGAGGCTTGCAAGCCTTCGTCGCAATTAGATATTTAATAGTAATGGTGGACGTCCCATGTTTTATGCTCTTTAGTGGTACAGATGCTGCCAGGGATGGCCAGCCCCTTCCCCACGGAGCACTGCTTGGACATGTGCAGCCACTTAGCATGGAGGAGCCACCACCAGCCAGCACCAGAAAACTGTTGAACTGATGATAAAGTCAGATAAACAAACTCTTCAAAGCCCGTATCTGGGCATCTGCTTCATTTTACAACTCCACGAAGAGCGTTAACTCGCCAAGTCAGTGGGAAATGTAAACACAACATTTGGTGTACACGGCACTTGGAGATGCTGACAAATAAAGAGGGCAGAGTTTTCACTGAGTCTTCAAACAGCTGCTAAATTATATACACAGCAAAGGTCAGGATAATTCCTGCCCCGCTCCCAGCTGCTTCTGCTTTGGATTTCAGTTTTGAAGGTAATTATGTGTGTAAGACTTGCGGGGTTGGTGCCTGGGTCTGCAAATCCAGGAACTCGGGCTTGAGTCCCTCTCCCACCCCAAACGAGCAGCTCTTTGGACGTGCTTTCATGAGCAGCAGATCTGCCAGCATTTTCTAAATTTCTAGAAAAATCTTGTCTGTGGGAGCAGTTTTAAAATTGCAGTATCCTAGTGTGCATTTGAAACTTATTTTGATGGGACTGGTCCTGTAAGTGATGGCTGCAGGATGCAGATTATCACTCCAGTTCTTCAGGTGGTTTTACCTAAAAGCAGAGCTCCGGATGCTTAGAGTCCAGTGCAGGATCAGGCCTGCCTTTCTGAACTATTGACCAAGTTTAAAAATAAATAAATAAATAAAAATGCAGAAGTCCATTTTTAAAAATAGCTGTGTATGATATTTGCTCCTGTTCAAGAGGGTTCACCTTGCTCACAACTCTCAGAAAAGTCACAACCCAACCCACTCTAGGAAGACCTGGAGATCAAGTATCTAGTCCGGATGAGACATGAGTGAATCTTATTTTGAGTACAGTATGGTGAAAAAACAGATTGGGCTATGTTTCTTATGTAAAGAAAAACTTCAAAATCTTGGGCAGAAGGAAATATTCCCATGCTTTTCCAGTGAAGTCACAGAAAAGTATCGCTGCTCGCTTTTTGCTGGCGCAAAGTCCAGCCCAAGATGCATGATACATCAAGACAAAAATAGAAAGTCTTTAGGATGAAGACTCCTCGTTGGAAAAATGGTTGAGAAATGAATAGCAAGTATGATTTGATACGGTATTTATGAAGTGACTTAATATTATCTTAAAGGAAACAGGTTTAATACTGCGGAATAAGAGTGAGCAAAAGGAACTTGGCTTGGGGGCAGGGGCCTTCTTCAGAAATTATCTTTACAGATACACAGAAGAGTGTAAGTTCACTCTTTACACCACACTCTGCATACCACTGGGTCAGCAAAAGGCACTTAGAAAAGCAAATTCACCTGCAGAACAATTTATGGATGTGAATTTTCAACAAGATCTGAGACCCCTTTAGAAAATGTTAAGGATCTGTAAAGTGGAAGAAGGCTGAAAGCTGTTCATGTAGAGGAGTGTTACAGTTCCCCCTAACCCCACAGGAGGGCAGAGCTCCTAGTTCAAAGATGTAACTGTAGACCGCTTTGAGAAAGTGTGTGTAAGAGTTGGCTAAAACTTCTTTTCAAGGGTTAGCGTTGAGTATTATAGCTGTGTCTCCAAGTATTAAAAGCATTGTGCAACTGTAAAGAGACATCATCACGGAAAACTCAGTTTCAGAATATGTAGAAATAATACACACATTCCCAAATTTTAAATATTGTACAGTAAAGCTACATATACGTGTGTGTTACAAAGCATTTTTATTGTATCAGAGGTATTCTTTTTCCTTTTTGTCTTTTTTTTTTTAATGAGATGATGGTTATGGCAAGAGAAACAGCAGTGGTTTTTGTGCAATAGGAAAGACTATTTAAAAAAATTGCTGAAAATTAAATTAAAATGTTGGAAGTTAAATTTTAACAATTACTGTTTTCTGTGTCTTATTTTAAAGTCTCTGCATGCAGATTCTTCTTCTTCTCTGCAATGCATTTTTATCTACATGCAGCACTAGAGCGTAATATTCACATAATAATAATTTATAATGATATAGTAAACAGTCAAAACAGCACCAAAGTTGCTGAAGGCAGCACCTAGAGCGGACAGAGATGTTGGGGGGACTCGCTGGCCCACCTTCTTGGAGCTGGAGTTTGGTCCAGCTGAACTGGCCTTTGCTGTTGCCCAACTTCACTGGACTCGGGGCACTGTCTGGGGCTGCTGGTGCGGGGACCTGTTGGAGCCAAACCACTTCTGGTGGCAACTGGGGTCTCGGTAGGTCTTGCAGAGGTGGAGCACCCCAGCAAATAGCATCTGGGACCTCGATAAATGTGTATTTACAGATCGAAAATGCTTGCAAGACACTGGGAGGGAAGTGATGCTTTTGGTGAGGAGGATGTATTTGGGTGTCCTGCGTGGTCACATACCACACAGGGGTTCCTGCATGAAAAAGTCTGCCGAGAATGACGTTTTCTACTCAGCTTTCCCCAAAATAGGTGCAGGATCTGCAGTGTGTCATTTAGTTATAAAACTTCAGCCTGCACTGGTGAGGAAGGAGCTTTGCCATCGGCTCGGCAGAAACCCAACTCCAGGTGCGAGGCGAGGGCAGTTGTCCCCGGCTTGTGGCTTTGCCCTGTGGCACGCAGAAAAGTGCCATCCCAGCAGCAAATGCTGATCTGGTTTTGCTCAGGAATAGGGACTTGGAGAGAAATACGTGCCAAGAAACAGGACCTGTTACTGTCATGAGGTGAGTTAGAAACTGTGGCATTTGTATGGACTGTAAAAAAAATGACAGGAGTTGGGAAGAGGGGGACAAAGGGCCATATTGGTACAGTGTCGGTGTCGGAAATCCTGAAAAAAGGAGTGAGGTGTTCCATTTCTTGCTAGAAACTGGACTTTTTTTTGCTGTGGCTGCTGAGATTTATGGTACGACAGTGTCCCCTAGTGCAGAGTTATTCCTGGAGCAGCTGCCTGTTGCCTAATGAGGTTTCTTCTCTCTTTTTTTTCTAGCTAGTCCAGCCTGAGCTCCTCGCCTGTAAGGCTGTCCTGTTTCCTCCAGTGTTGCTCACCCTCAGCTTCCCCCTCTCCCACCTCTGCCTGCATTTTATTTCATAATCTTTGGGGTTTCCCTCCCTGCCTTCCTCTTGTTTTTTCCTGGAGGGATGCTCAGGCTGGGAAGGAGCCAGCCATGGAAGGGGGTCCAGTAGCATCCCATCCCAACGTGGCCACCAGTCCCCACAGAGGGACCCCGGCCTCAGCACTGGTGGCGAGCAGGGTGCCTCCTCCTGCCCCACGCTCCAACAGCACCGTCCGCCTTGCCTGAAAAATGCCATTTCTCCATTGAACGGCTGTCCCGACGCAGAGCTCGGACCTGCAAAGCTTTCACTGGAAGCTGATGGTAAATACCACCCGTTGGCATCACGCTGTCGTGACAGAAATCCCATCATTTTGGCTTTCATTTGTCTGGAAGGTTATTTCTGATAAAAGCCGGTATCGCTCCGAAAAAACAAGCATCCAGGGTGAGCTCTTCGCTGTGCCGTCTGCTTGGCATAGGTCAATAAAATGGTCTTGCCTGTCTCCTCCCAAAAGAAAACAAGTGGTCCCCTTTGCACGGACACTGCCCTGCTCTGAGGAGTCCCTCGGGTCCTCGGCAAGGGAACCCAGTGCCAACACAGCACACGCCAGCCGGGAATATCCCAACCGAGGAGGAGGAGGCATTGCCACATGGCTGTCGATGCTGAAGAGACAGGCTGTGCCTTGTGCTAAGCTTTCACTTATGCACTGCCTCATTTGGCAAATAGTAATAATTCAGCGGGTAAATTAGATAGAGGTGTCCGTGCTTGCAATGCAGTATCGTTTGTGTTTGCTCGAAGATGGAAAAATAACTGGAGCATCATAAAAACGCCCAACCAGCTGCCTTGTCATTTCTCACTGTCACCTGCTGTGCACATGTTGTCAGTCCTAAGCACTCAAAAACCTTGAATCAAGCCTTCCAAAGCATGGCTTGACAGCGTTTTGGATCGCTTTCTTTGCTGTTCAGTTCTTTGCTGTGCCTGTAGGGTGCAAGCAGGTAACATCTTCAGGATTCCCTCTGCAAGCTCCACAACTAGAAATACACTTTTTCTTCTCCCAAAGCAAACCAAGAGTGGAAACTTCTGCTCTAGACCTCTGATTTTAGCCAGCGTAAGTCAAGCCACTAAGAAGGTCTACTTAGGTCTAGCGTGTGTGCATTGCAACCTTTTTAAATTATACGTGAGGCTCAGAGAGTGAGGTCAGTGTATTCTATATGCTAAACTGAACTGATGAATAGCATATTTACTGTAAAAAAACAAGTGCTTTAACCTACTCTTCTCACTGTTGGGTTTTACAACTGTGGAGATGCTGTATCCCCTGAGCAGCATTCAGGGCATGATGCTTCACCAGGCGGAAAACAAGGGATGCTTCAAGTCAGACCGTGCTTGTCCCCCCTCTGACAGCCCTTGCCGGGGCAGAGAGTTCACTCCCGTATGGAAGGGAAAAAAAAAAAAAAAAAACCCAAACCATCTCAGCTAAAGCCTATAGCATGTACTAGTATCCACAACCTGCAGGTGTGAGCATAAGCAAAGGCTGAAGCTGATTGTGGTTTCTCTTTTTTTTAAAAAATGGGGGGATCTGGATCTTTTCCCAATGGGCTGAATAGGCACCACCAGCTGCTTAGAGCATGAAGTGGAACAAAACTTTGAAATAGAAGACAGAAAAAAAATCAGCATCATGTGTTGATTGAGGCAGTAATCTTTTTTGGGCTGGGGGATTACAGCGTAGCAGATAACATTCAGATTCCTTAATGGGAAGATGGGGCAGAGAATATCCCTTAAGAAACAAGAAATCTCAGTCTAGCAGATGCCCAGGACACGGTGCCTCCCAGACAGACAAAAAACCTCTCCCCTTTATCTCTTTTAAGACGGGTTTCAGGATAAACTTCCGTGCAAGCAAAGAGAACCATATGGGTGCTCTTTTGTCTTCATAGCAGGCTAAAATGTGTTTTTATTTGTGCTCGTTTTCAGAAAGGGTCCAAAGCAGCCACCTGCTGCCAGAAGCTAACCACAAACTAGATTTCTGTTTGCAAAAATAAAACAATCTTTCTGTTTCTAAGAGAACAGTACAAACCTTGGTTTCCAATAAATCCTGGCCTTGACCGCTCTGGACTCCTCTTCAGCAGCTGCTCAGTACAGGCATCCCCTCCAGCACGCACATCGCTGGCTTCCCTCGGACACACTGCCGGGGCAGGTGCCAGGTGCTGTACAGAGGATTTTTCAAGCGGGAATCTCTCTTGCTTTTAGCTTTTCTTCATGTTCTTCTCAAGCTACAGTAAAATCATCTGGCCCTAACTGCAGGGAGAAGGGCACTTTCTGATTTCTCTTAGGCTGTGTGCCCCCAAACCCAATCAGTCAGAATTGCTGGTTAATTCTGGCAAGTTTGGGGGAGTTTCCTCCCCACATGCATATATCTGCTTGGACACACTATAAATCACAGAAGATAAAGTCGTATTTCTAATACTCAGTGGCATGTCTATCATGTTTAGACCTTCAGTGGTCTTTTTTCCTCAGGCTGTAAAAATATTTCCTTTTTTTTGACACTTGTGATACTACAGCAAGTTGTCATTTGGGGTTTTTAACTCCACACCGTTTTTGCCTGCTACAGGGCCAAATTCCAATGCCACAGGCTGGGAAATTCAGAAACTGTGCATAGGACGTAACCGCCCTTATTCTATATGAACTGTCTTCATATAAAACGCTTGCGGGATGTGAGAAGCAAGCAACCCTTCAGTTTAATAAGCAATAAACTCCAAGCACCGGCAATAAAGAGAGATTTCCTGCTCTGAGCAAGGTGCTTTCTGCCCCCACTGTCTGCAGGAGCCTGGGCAGGTATTTTGGGGCTGGAGGGGGTCGGTGTAGCCCGTGGGGTGGCTCCCACTGCCTGAATTCCCCCCCCCCCCCCCCCCCCCCAGCTGCAATAGAGTTCTGTGCGCCCAGAGGCTGCAGGTCCCTTAGCAGGAGCTAATTCTCAGGCTGGATCCTAATTAAGCTTTTAATTTTTTTTTCCCCATTTCCACTGCGGTCTGACATTAGAAGAGGGACTTCTTCCATATGGCAGGAGGGAGAACACTAGGCTCTCTATCCTTCACGTATGGCAGCAGAGGGTATGACCTGATTACTAGGGGGAAAAAATAAGCAGTAAAAAAGAAGGAAAGTCCATCAGATTTTAAAATACCATCAGTGAAAGCAATAAAATGTCTTAGAAATGCTACTGAAAGCAAACCTGAGGGATGAAGAGCCCATCCTGCTGCTTGGGGTTACAAAGCCATCTCGGGGCACATGGGCTGGCGAGATTGGGAACTCAACCCTACTTCTCCCAAACTAAGCATTTCGGCTCTGCGAGTGGCCACACGTACAAACAAATATTTGGAGTATTTGCAAACTTCACTTGAGGGTGAAATGTGCCCATTTCTTTCCTGTCAATGTGGCTTCTTACGCTTCAGAGGAAGCCAGGCTGCTCTCAGAGCAAAGCGAGGACCCTTTGTTAGTTTGATAAATATATTGCAGACGGATCTTCACCAGGTTTGGGGGAGGATAATGTGGAGGAGGTAGCAAAAACCACCCTATTTTGGTCATTAATAAAAACTCCACTTCCAGGAACACTGCTGCATGTCTCTGCTAGGGATGTTGAAGACTAAACAGAGTTTGTTTTCCGTTTAGCCCATATTTGTGAGGACCGTGCCTCTGTGACCCTCTGCTTGCATTTAACTTCAAAAGGCTCCACGCAGCCGCCATGACCNCCCCAGATAACGCCTTGTGGGATCAAGGGCAAAAGGCACGGCATTGCCCTGTGTAACCATTTCAGGAATTGCTCTCAGCCCAAGGCAGGAGGTTTCTGCAGATATTTTGTCTAGCAAGCCCGTTCCAGGGGTGCTGCAAAGGGCTAACCCGACAGCCACTCGCTTTTGTGAGCAGTTATTGCAAAAGGCGAGTGTGTGGCCTGACTCTAGAGCTGAAGAATTGCATCTATCCCAGGAGTCAGTTGAGGCTTTATTTCCTTTCTGAGTAACCATCTGAAACGAGACAGTCCCCACTCTCTGCCCTTTTTTCCTTCCATGTTACTCACGGCAGGAAGCCTGTCGGAGTGACAAGCACACGCTGCTTACGTGAGTGAGGGCTGAAAAATGCTACAGTGCCCTTTCACCGCTATTTTTCAAGGAAAATGGAATGAGAAGTTCCCCATAATTGGCCTTGAGCCTCTGCCTGCTGTCAGCAGCGTCTCCTCCCACACGCCTCCATGTCCTTCATCACCCCAACTTACTATGCCAGAGGTTCACAGGACTTCTGAGCTGGTTTATGTTCCTCCTCGCCTTTTTCCAGGTGCTCAGCTGGGAAGGGCATCGCTGCAGCTCCCCTACAAACCTAGAGCAGCATCCTCACCCCATGTGGGAAAGCTGGTGGTCCCCAGCTCCAGGATGACCCTGGGGCAGCACCCTGCTCCTTACCTGGGCAAAGAAGACCAGCGAGGCTCCGCATGCGCAGTCCAGCCCCTCCTTGTGACAAGGTGGCCCAGAAGAGCTGCCCTGGAGGAGATCCACGAGCCATGCACGAGGTCTGCTTGGTCCCACGCTGCGTGGGATTCAAGGCGGGCAGAGGCGTTGTGCTGAATTCAGGTGGATTTTCTGCTTTGGGATACAGTGCAATGACTCCAGTCAGGGTTAATCATATCCTGTGGTAGGAAAAACAGGCCTCGGGGATGTGAACTAATAAAACAGAGGCACAGAGAAATGGTTGCCAAAGCCCTGGGGGACAGTTCTGCACATCCTGAGGTCCTGGGTCCTTTTATCTTGCGATCTACCAGGAGCCTGTTCAAATCTGAATTGCGCTGCTAATACCAAGAGTTTGCTTTCACTGCAATTAAAAGCAAAACTAATCATTACAATCTGGGGTTGTTCTGAGGGTCAGCGAATGTCCCTGGTACATCTGCGTTGCCGGCTGGTCCATAGCAGAGGACACAGTCGCAGGTCAGTGCTGGGCAGGGGAATCGACAGCCATAGAAAGTGGCACCAATGATTCAGCCGTGGCATCCGCCCAAATTAAATTTCCAAGTACAGTAATTCTCTCCCGCGGTAGGAAGTCCTTCCGATGAAATAACCCCAGCTCCTTGCTAACATTGGATATTACACTGAGTTTATGTAAATATGAAGGCACTGATCTCAGCAGCCTCCACAGCTTCCCGTGAGGGGTGCCTGAGCTCGTGGCCTCCTCCACGGCCACTGACCCTGCAGCAGGGTTATATATTTTGATTTTTCCCATTTATTTCTACTGGATGTTCCTCTAAAACAACCACGCTCCAATGAGGAGTGCTGTAGCAAGAGATCCCGGTTACGCTTCATGCTCCTGGAGGGCACGTTTCGTTGGTAAAGTGCCTCTTCTTAGTTAGAAGGAAGTTGTGAGAGTTAAGTGATAGTTACAAGGGAAAAAGTAGAAATACGGCGTATTAGCCATCAAAGCTAGAAAAGTTTTCTCTGTGATACTCCTCCTGCATCAAGGCAGACAAAAAAGGAGCAAAACATCGTAGCTGTGGCTATGCCATCTACAAGGAACCTCTTGATTTTGATTCAAGTTCAGTGCAGAAACACCGCAGAACAGCATCGCCTTTACTATCCCAGCTTGCATAAACACAGTTTAGGCTCCTGCTGGATGAAGGGATCTATATTTAAATACTCACGGCTTTTATGATGTTTTTTGCCATATTCTATATATAAATACAAACCTACTTATCCAAGGACAGCGGTGAAAAGGCAGCTACGCTGTACGTGAACAATAGACCCCAATGTTGGCAAGACATTTTTCTCTCCCCCTTTCCCAAAGACGTAGGCGGTCAGGGACCGTTTTCCTAGCAGGTTCCCCTCGAGAGGCACTGACAGCATTTTGTCCATCAGAAGGAGGATTTTAAAGCCTCGGCCACGTAACCTTTAATAAGACCAGGGATTAGCAAACCTCGTTGAGTGACACTGTGACAAAAGGCCAGCCTCGTGCATGTTTTACCCCTGCCTGCGTGCCCCATGCTGCTGGAGGACATGCTGCTGGCACGGCCGCAGCAGCCAGCCAGCAAGGTTTGGGGGGAACGGCTGAAGTAACTGCAAAGAGGGGAAGTGAAAAGCATATTGCTTCATTTTATTTTTTTTTTATGAAACAAGAGTCCCATAGTCCTCTCAAATATGTGCTCTGTGTTTTTGTTTTTAGAGAAATGGCTGGAATAGACACCGAGGACACACATGCAGGTGGGGGAAGGATTCGGGTTTCTGCTTACAGGTGGCCCTCCTGGGGTGATTGGCCATAACAGATCATTCACAGGTACAAATACGTCATTTTTGGAGGCTTTCCCTCAGCTCCATTTGAAATGCTTAGGATGAACAAGAGCAAAGAGGGTCATTTCAAACTTTTTCTTGCTTACACTATGGTAGTTCAGACTGTGCTACGGGGAATCTGCTCTGAGGCCTCCTCCCTCACACATTTCACAGCGTGTGATGCTGCTTTGCCCAGCGTCATACGGAATAAGTGGGATGCAAAGCGAAACTTTTCAATTTGCTGGGTTTAACGGAGACTGCTATTTGCACCAGCCATGACGTGGGACCTCTGTAGCTGCGTGGTGGCCGGGGCGATGCTCATCTGCAGGGTTTGGCTGACTTGCCCCTCGCTGTAGCACAGGAGCGTTTGGCTCAGGGGTCTCAAATCAGTTCCTGGCAGAGAGCGGCTTATCACCCCCCCTCTTACAGCTCTAACAGAAAACTGTCCTCCATCGCTGCCGTACTTCTCTCGCCCACATTATCACAGCAACAGCGTAACCTCTAACGAACTCAGGCTCCTAACTTCCCTGTTAAGCAGGGAGCGGCTGTTATTCCCAGCATGTAAATGAAGAAGTGAGGCAGTGACTGATGCCAGAGCACCAGGCCGCTCTCAGCCAGCTTTTTCCAGCTGAAACGTTCGTCCCGAGCTCACCACCAGCGAGACCGTGGTGGCAACCAGAAGCATTGCCCAGCCGGGCTTCAGGTGCAAAGGCAGCTTCAGGGCATGCTCGCAGCAACGTAACTGCTCTGTGCACCGCTTACACCTCTCTCTTTCTTCTGCTTTTCTCACAGATGATCGGAACATTCACTGCTGGAGCGTCAAGAGGTGAGCCCCACGTCGATCCCCACGGACAACCTCAGCTGGCAGCTGCTCGGGGCCTCGCTCGCAGCCTCCGGAGCCACCAGCCCCTTCTCCAGAGCACGGCGTTTGCAGGAAACTCGGCAAAGCAAGCGCTCCGCATTCCTGCAGAGGAGCTTTCAGGCAGGCTGTGTAAAACCTGCCCTCTTCCAGCAGTCTCCATTGCAAGGCACTCACAATAGCTGCAGTGGGGAAGGCAGCGCAGATTTTTTTTTATAGCAAGAGAAGATGGGGAAGGTGGGAAGAGGCCAATTTTTTTTTTTTTTTCTGCTTTCTCATGCACAAAAGTGTCCTTATTCATTTTAATAGCAGGTTCTCTCACACAGCAATCTGCTCTGTCAGTCAGATACTGGAGAAAGACTCCTTAGGCAGCTACCTCACGCAGAATATTGCCGCTTAGACCTTCTCATCTGCTCTCTGAGGATGGGAAACTAGATCCATGACAATCTCAAAATGGAGAGCATTAGCCCTGAACAAATAAGTAGATTGCAATAATGGATACAATATGGAGGTTTCCTCGAGAAGCCAATATTTGTATTCTTCACAGCTGCATCTTTTTCTTTTTCTGTTTTGTTTTTTTTTCTTTTTAGCCTGAAGTGCTCCCAAATGCTTCATGCCATGTGGCTGCTTCTTATTTGCATCAAAGACCTGATTCATTGCTGCTCTGCACTTTGATAGATTACGTATGCTCCTGCAAAGCAGATATAAAATGCTTGTTGGAGAGTATGGTGAGCCTCTTCTGCAGTGGTGCAGACACCGATCCGATGCGAAGGAGCCGGTGCTCCAGCTCTGACGTGTCTGCTGAGTGCTGCGGCTGGAAGAGGAACCCCCAATGCAGAGCAGGGGCCCCCAGGCCTCCATCAAGTGAAAAAAAAAAATCCAAAAAGAGAATGGAAACAATAATGAGGAATGGGGTTATTGTAGGAGAGAGCAAGTAAAAGAGGTTGTTTGGGGACAGTGAAGAAAATGCCAGATAGGAAAGAAATAGTGCTCTGAAGAAAGACAATGGAGAAATAGAGTGAAACAATTGAAAACCCATGTTAAAACAGAGCAGGGAGATCGCTGATCACAGGCAAGCAGTTTTTCGCAAAGGTGCTGTAGCTCTGTCCGCTTCCAGCATACACAGCTTAGGGATGCAAATAAAACTCTTTGCACACATAGTTAAGTTGAAACTTCGGTGCTAATGTGATGCCACAGGGGAGCTGGTTTTTCACTCCCTAAATGTAAAGGGGGGGGGGGTTAGAAAATTGGCAGCAGCCAGAAAAATGAGTGAACCTGTGTCACCTGATGGAAGGTAGGAAACCTGCACCACAGGCAGAGCAGGAGAGAAAACAGTGCAAACAAAGGGAAGAGCATCACATTACGCTTGACACGAAAATATTTTCAGATTGCATCAGGCCTTTATTGCTAATGGGTCACCTGCAGCTTGTTCAGATATGGCATTTAGAACAAGTTAAAAAGAGATCAGTATTTCAACAACTAAAGTTTCAGCCTTTTGTCTGATGGGAAAAAATCAATTCCAAATGTGGAAATTTCAATACGGACTATAATTTTGTTACAATTCAGATTTATTCTGCTTGCTTTCTTTCCTTTTTGTCTTTCCCCTCCTCTCTGTTCTTCAGAAATTGGCTCTGATGCTTCATTCTCACTCTCCAAAGACCCTTTGCAGCTGAGTTTCATGCAGCAGGAAACGAGCCTCTGCCCTGCCTAGCCCAGGGAGCAAACCCGCTCCTTCCAAATTCCCTATCTTTGGGATAAAAACACATGGCCCGTGTGCTTCAGCATCTTGCAAATTTTGTCTTTATGTAAAGCAACAGTAAAGCTTGTCAATGATGGTTTTTTAAACATTTTCAGTCTAGTTTATAAGAGCTAGCGGTGAACTCATTTTGGCTTTCTCCTTTTCTTGCTAGAGCAAGGACAAGCATCCTCCAGGTCTAACATGTTTAAACTATGGTTGTTTTGAGCATTTCTGAGGATCCAGCTACTCGCATTACTTAGAACTATGACTACATTCACGTCAGGCCAGACAAGCAGACCTGACTTACCTCCACTGGCACTGCTACCAGGTCAGCTGAAGAACTGCCTGGGTATTTACCCTGGGAGTGATGACTCCACTCCAGCTCCTCAGACCCTGAGCCTTCCTGCCGCTGAAATGTCCGATGCATCTCCCGGGCACTCTGCAGATGCTGCAAAATCAGGGAGCGAGGCCGGGACGGGCTCCCTCCTGCAAGGAGAAGCTGTTTGCAAGGAGATCATGTTTTCC
This sequence comes from Pandion haliaetus, assembly GCA_013401275.1. NCBI lineage: Eukaryota > Metazoa > Chordata > Aves > Accipitriformes > Pandionidae > Pandion > Pandion haliaetus. The sequence continues at coordinate 196,423 of VYZV01029831.1, forward strand.
TTCAGCTGTAGGTTTTGCTCTGGAGCAAAAGGTATGGTGCCACATTGCGTGCGCTTCCCCCAGCATTTGCTTGGGCCTGCCTGTTCCCAGTGCTTTGTTGCAGCACAGAGTTCTTCAGCCTGTTTGGGGGTTTGGGTTTTTTGTTGTTGTTGTTGTTGTTTGCTTCTTGGCTTGGGGGAAGAGTTATAAATTTATGGGTAAACACAGCTAGTGTTTGGAATTAGACTGAATCGGGATATTTGATTCCTGTCTGGGCCCTTGTTGAATAATTTGAAGAGGAACTGAGCAGAAAGACTGTGCAGAAAGTGGTAAAGGCGTGTGGGAGAGACCGGGCAGGCGTCCCACAGCCATCTCCTCCCGCGGCAGGGCTGCGGAAGAGCAGCAGCTCCAGGCTGGGGCCAAGAGAAGCGAGCAATGACCGCTCCAATCCAGGCTTTCGGGCGAGGAAAGCGTTGGTGCTCGGGGCCGTGGCAGCCAGCTAGAGGGTAAAGGCGAGCTGGAGGGTGCCATGTTCCCCGTGGCCTGAAGGCCAAGCAGCTGCTGCGCTTGCAAGCGTTTCTCCAAGGCTCTGCAAGAGCCACCGGGACCGGTCGCTACAAGTCCTCTGACAAAAAGCGCTTGCCCCTAGACTCTCATGGCTCAGCAAAAAGCAGAAGTTAATGTGTTAATTACAGGGGCTAAGTTCAGCAAGGAATCAGAGCTGCTGCTAAATATAAGCAGGCAGTCATTCGGATGAAGACAGCAAGGCAGCCAAATGCTCCCGACTCTCACAAACTATAACAGGCACCTTCAGCCTCCAGGGATCCTCCCGGCTCTGAAGAGGCCGTTCCAGCCACTTTTCCCCCCTCATTTCAAAAGCAGATGGAGTGCAATTCGTTTGCCATGGCTGATCAACAGCCTGTGTCGAGCTCCAGAGGAGTCATGCTGCCTTCCAGTGCTCCCTGGCATCCTCAGCTGTTATTTACAGGCATCCTCTGGCAGTGAGCAAGGTGGGAGCTCCGGCTGTCCCTGCTCCCAGTGTGGGTGACAAGGGCAAACTTAGCTTCTCCTTGCACACAGGGAGGTCAGCAGCGGGGCTGCAGCAACAACCCAGGGTTTAATTCACTTTTCCTGATAGACCCTGTTGTGTTTCCAATGAACTCAGTCAAACCTGAAGGCTGGGGTGAAGGAAGATGTGGGTGCAGCTCTACACCAGGACACACGGTGTTTGCACACAGACTGCGCCGTATAATAAGTGAGAGAAAGAATCATAAAACAGATGTTCCGTGCAAAGTACAAATTACCCAGGCACTGAACTTCATCCCTTGCCATTTAAAACAGCCATAAACGCAAGGTATGTTTATCATGGGTTGCAGAGGGCTTTTGTTTTGCACCTTTAGCGTTACTTTGTACCAACAGCATTGTGGATCCAGTTAGGATATTCAGTGAGTTCATGTGGGATTTTATGTGAGAATTTCTATGCAAGGAGTTTCTGGTCTGGAGTGGTGGGTTCACAGCGGGGCTCTGGGTCCTACTTGGAGAAGGAAGTGCAGAGAGTAAAATATGACGTCCGTCTGCATCTCCATCACCTGCCAAACTTCTCTGCCGATCCATTCTGGCCTGTCCATACTGATGCCAAGAATCTGTCTTCTTTCTTCATAAGATGTCTCTCTTCTTTTCTATAAGAATACCACCAGTTCCATCTGTACAAGGAACATCACTGTTCCCACTGAGAGGGCAGAAAGTACTGTAAATGTCACTGGACTCAGAAGAAAAAAATCTCCAAACTTGGTTTAATTTCTTCACTTAAAATGGCATTTTTTTTTAATGACATAGTGGACAAAACTACACAGAGCGTGGAGCGGAGTGCTGGTATAATTCAGTGCCTCTGATGGTATCACTTATTTGTTTAGATAGTGTTGATTAATGTTAAATTATTTCTGCTGGTGATGACTTGCTTATGGGGTTCAGTGGCAAACAAACAGCAAAGTCTCTGGAACAGCGATGAGTGCACCTGTGCATGCAGAATAGCAGGCACGTTTCATCTACCCGCAAGGGAAACGCCTGCTCCTTATGCCTTACAGGCTTTTCCCATTGTGCTTCTTTCAAAATATACGGCACAGAGTGTTTGTTTGCTCTCGATGGACCAGATCCTCAGCTGGAGAAAACACTCCTAATTCCACTGGGGTGGATGGAGCAATGCCAATACATACTGGCGGAAAAATCTGCTCCAGTATACACTGTTTACTTTTGAGGATCTAAGCTCATACGCTTCCAACAAAGTGCTGTTTGATAAAAGTTTGTTTGCCAGGTTGCCTTGCCTTGATTCCTCCTGAAGTGTACACAACAGTATTTTGTATATAATAAGAGAAAATGAAGTGAATGTGTTCCAAGACCTCATTCGCAGGTCCTAACGAATTCAAGAGATGGGCGGCTTTGCTAGACACTAGTTAAAATAACCATAATCATCATTATTATTGCCATGCAAGAATGGAAAAAAAATGTTTTTATTATGGGCTGGAACTAGAAATCCAGAGCAGCTGCTAATCATCATGATAAGTGGGTTGTTGCTTTGGAGGGGGTTTTGTGCATCCAGGTATTTACTGGGTCCAACTGTAAGCAGCAGTTTTTTGTTATCCAAGCCTTTCAACAACCTCCCTGCCCATGTTCAGATTGGAATATGTTGTAATTGTAATATTCCTCTTACCTCTCTCTTCTCTTTCTTGTCAAAGGCTTTTCTTTTCCATTTCTTTAATATTTATCTTCCTCCCTGCCCCCTCCCCCCTTTTTTTTTTGTTTATTAACTCACCTATAGCCATGGAATTAGCAAAGAAAAAAATAGAAATTACAATTCAAAATTTTCTAATGGAAGAATAAGCATGGTTTTGGCACTGCTTCTTGCCATTGTTTTGTTAAGACGGACTCTCCTTAACTCTCTTTTTCCATTCCAGAGACTGCCCTTCCTTTATAAGCTGAGGTTTCTTCCCATTTGTACTCTCTTCCCTCCCTCCTGACTCACTTCCACTTCCCATTTTGGCTGTTTCTTTTCTCTTCCTTTCTCCAAATGTTCTCTGATCTTATGTTCTGCTATTTTTAATTCCTTCTTCCCAGGCCCAGATCCACTCCTGACCCGATACCATTGGTGTGTGTGCCTCTTCACCCTCTTCCTCTCTAGACTGAAGGGACAGTCCAGGCAATCATCTCCTCAAAATCCAACTTCTTCTAATCCAGCGACTCGAGGTGAGCATTGACTGCCTTTGTGTGTGGAACCTGGCATCGCCACTGCCCTTGCATAGCCCTTACGGCTCTCCAGGAATTTCAAAATATAGATAAAGCTCCCCTCAGACTTGTTCCATGCTGTTCTGCAATTTCTCACCCATCTAATCAGGATCTTCTTTCCAGGCAGTTTGGTCACTATTCTACTCAAGCCAAGTACTTCCCCTGTGCAGCTCTGCCACCTGGAACAGCCCACCTATGTGCCTTCAGCTTCACCAACTGGCCATACAGTTTCCAGTTTCAGCTGAAAAAAAATTTTCCCTTTCTGTCATCCCATAGCAATCTGAATGTAGAATGTAGGCAGCAAACATTCGGTCATTTATTTTCCATGGTGTGGGAATAGCTCTTGTACCTGAAGCAATTTCAGTTTTAAAGGAGCCCTGGAGCTTGTGGAATGTGGGCAGTTTTTAGATCTTTCGTCCTGTCTCACTAGCAACTAGCTACGGCTCTGTAAGCTTTTCCATCAGACATCATGTTTGATAGAATTACCAGTGAATACCTTGGTAGGATATAAAGTATATTTAGAATGGAAAATTAAGGAGAAAAAAAATGATTTAATGAAAGGCTGGAGGGAAAGGAAAAGGATTTTTCTGAGTCCTAAAATACTGCATTATTACCTACAAAGGAATTCTTGTAATAATCAAAGCTGGGCGGTCCAATAGCCTTCAGTGCAAAGAATGCTCAGCATTCACCCCCGAAGACCTTCTTTATTCCGGGTGTCAGACACAGTATGCTCATGACGAGGAATCAGACCTTCATATATCACACAACACCACTAGTCATAACTTTTAAGGTTTAGCTGGCAATGAATAAATACTGAGCCTGCAAAGTCAAAATAGTCCTTGAATTGCTGCCTTCAGCAGCAACATTCATTTAATGCAATGTACTTTGAATTTCTAAATCGCATCCTGATGGGCCTCTTTCAGAGGATCTCCCAAAAATTAAGTACAAATATTTCACTTCAGAAATTAAATCCCCAGGGCACTAGATACGCTTCACTGCAGATTAGTTAGAGCCTGTGGAGTTATAAGATTCCTGAGATGGAGCGCTGAAGATTCCAGGAATTCTCTCAAAGGTGAAATGATTAAGCAACCTTTTGTTCCTAGAGCACAATAATGCAGAAAGCAGGTCTGCGTTCACTGAGTGCTGTGCTGGTCTGGTCTTCTACCTTTTCTGAAGTGTTCACAAGCCTTAAATCTGAGCTGGAATTAAAGAATTTCCTTGCAGAATTGTCAGTGAAATGAAGAGCTAGGTATTAGTGACAAAAGTATGACATGACTCAAAACAGAGGAGCAGCTTATTTTTCCTCTGACTCCTGTTCTAAAGATTTCAATCTGTTTTGTAGGCATGAAGAATTATTCATTTCATATCAACCATAATAAAAGGTGATGTGCTGATTCACACTATTCCACAGAGCAAAAGTAGAGCTGCTGCTTTTCTGTACCAGAAGCAGGCCAGTAGTCACCTGTGTGCAGTAAAACTTGTGGAAGTGGTAGAAAGAAGAGGAAATTTCAGTGCAGAGACCATGACAGAGATTTTGGCAATTATCATGTTAAGAGGAAATAGCTTCTCCTGCCTTCTCCACCTGGAATTGGCCATCGATTCAGCTACCAAATTTTGCTTTTCGGATCATAAAGGACATTACAATGAGCTGTTCAGACAAATAAGCTCTCATGTGCGTTCAGAAGCTTAAATAAAAAGGGGTGCCAACAGAGATCAGAGAAAGAAAAGGTAATGGGCTCCTTGTAAAAGCCGTTTTTTAATGCACCAGCCCTGTTATTCTGCACCAAATATACGTTTTCAGTGATGCTGAAGCATAATGATAGCATTTGCTTGTTTTCTCCCCAAAACAACCATAAAATTCAAAAACACTAGTGAAGTCCTGTAATAGCTAGATGACCAAATTCAATGAAAGAGAAGAAAGGGACGACATTTCAGCAAGTGCCAAACACACATAGATGCACTCTGAGGGTGATTTTGTCTGTTCTTTCACTGTTTGCTATCAATTTGCAGAGAATATATTCATGGTTTTATGGGCTGATATGAGTAAAATTAATTGTAAAGTTACACTGAGTATTTTTGTGGCATTTATTTAACAAGGTAAGTTATTAGTCGCCTAGAAATTCAGCAGACACCACCACCTCTGGCCTTCCTTAACACTGCTTGCTTATTTAAAAAGATGGATGGGAATTTATTTTAGTCCTGTTTAGCATAGGTTGTTCGCTATAGCAAATCAACCACTTCCACTGGTCTCCAGAGAGAAATTCTCTGACATAAAGGAACAATTTCTTCTATTCATTATAAAATTTCCGATACTAATTTAAAATACATCTAAGATCAATCCGGGATAAACACATGGCCATTAATTTTAAAAGGTTAGTTTCTTTATGAGTGCATCATATCGCTTGCATATAAACGTTGCGTTTGACCTTTTCCTTCTGAACTGCTGTGATCCACAATTTACATGGAGCTTGTATAAGAGCACAGCTGTCGCATTTATTTTGCATCCACACAGAAGCTGACTTCCATGCTGTGCGAAAAATATCCCCTAAATCACCGCTTTAAAAAAAAAAAACGTGCCTCAAACTTGCTTGAAACACGCGCATGGAAACCCATCAGTGCAAACCATCCGGTGGAAATAAGCTGGAGAGTGCAGAATTTATTGCTGCCTTAATGGCCAGAGAAAATGGATGTGCCGGATGGGCTCTTCAGCCTGTGCTGTGTTTTTTCAGCCCCTGCCCTTGGTCCTTTTTGGAGCCCCCGAGGGCTCGGGATGCTCCGACGACGGACGGGGAGAACGGACGTCGGGAGAGCCGTCTCCTCGTCTTGACAAGCCGGTAACGGCATCGCGCCTTCCTCTTCGCTTTGCCCACTTGGACAGCTGGCGTCATGCCCCTCAGGCTTCTTACGGTCGTACAGCGTTAATGCTTTTTATATTATTACACGGTATTGGGGTTCGGGCCTTTTGTCGTTGCGTGTGCTGCGAGCCATCCTTCCCCCTAAGCTGGAGGAGAGACGAAACATCCGAAAAACGCGTGAAACGCCACATTTGCCCAGGGTTTTGGCACGACGGGGCGGGTGGAGGCCGCGGGCCTCCCGGCCAGAACCAGGCACCGGTTCGTGTGTCACGGCCGTGCCATCGGGTGACAGGCTGGACATCCGCCATCATGCCACCGACTCCGGCCGCTGAGGGACAGGGGCTGCGGGCCCGGGGGCCCCTCAGGGGACGCGGGACGGTGCGTGGCCCAGCCGGCCGCCCGCTCCGTCGCACCTTTGTCTCGGCTCGGTGCCACCTCTGCCATGGAGAGCTGCGTCCCCTCCCCAGCCCTGCTTCCCCCGTCAGCCACCCGCAGGCCCTCGGCCCGGCCGGGGCCTTCCAGCCACCTGCGGCCACCCCCGCCGCCCCCCCGCGACTCTTTTCGCGGGAGCGTGTAGCTAAAGACGAAGATCGG
>VYZV01029831.1:204242-227330 GCA_013401275.1 Pandion haliaetus
CCCCCCCTTCTCTCTCCTCGGCAGCCGGAGCTGCTGCCTGCAAATGCCACGTAGCCTTCTAGTTGTTCCCCTTGGCTGATCAGCAGCTCGAGTACCAGACACCTCCCCCAGCTCCTCCTGGGGTCGGGGCAGGGGGAGGTCAGTCCTGTCATCTAGTGTTTGGGTGGTGACCATCTTTTACCCTCCCCCAGTCTGCTTTGTCCCCCTCTGCCTTGGGGCAGAAGCAAAGGTGGGGACCCTACTGTGACTGCTTTTCAGCGCAATCCTATTTACTGCCTTTTACAAAAGGCTGTTGACTTCAGCAACGTGCGGTTGCTTTCCTGCGGAGGGCTGGGGGAGAGTCTCCAGGGATTCGTGGCCCCCAGCCTCAGCAGCCCCTCCACTGCCTCTTATTTGAGGTGCTTCATGCGCAGCATGTCGCAATAATCTCGGAAAACAGGGTGATAATAATGCATTGCTGGCAGGTGTATTTGCTTCCTTTAGCAGCTTGCTCTCAGCTGGCTTCTGAGTTTTGTTCCTGTTTAAAACTTGCTACTGAGACTTCTTGTTGGAATGATGGAAATTTTCTGTAAAGCTAATTTATTTTTATAACTGATGTTTCAATTTCTGTCCATTCTTCGAATATTTTATGGCTTTTCTGTCCTGTGGTAACTAGGTTTTCAACATTGGCAGTCCTTCCTTGCTTTACCTGATGCCTAATTGTGAATATTGACACACACTACTGCTGCAGATAAGTTCTTCGGTAGCGCGGTATGCTTATGCCTATGGTCCGTGATTCCTAATGTTCTTTTAATGTATTTATCTTTATGACACTTGATTCAATAGGGAAATACTATCTCAGCCACAGATGGAAAGACTGAGGCACCGAAATATTTATGGCCCAAGGTCACACAGGAAGTATGTGGTGAGGCAGGGAATTGAATCTAGATTTCCTGAGACTCAGATTTGCATTTTAACCAGGGAAGCATCCTCTCTGTATTTTAAGCCAATAAATTGACCTTGGAGTTAATATCCAGTGTAGAAGAAAGCACTTTGTGTTTTGCTCAGTATCTTTGTGAGTAAGAAGCAAAACCCGAGTTGCTTCCCACACATGCATTCCTTTCCTTGTTTTATGTAATTTGTAAGTGAAAAAGGATAAGGTGGTAAAATAGGAAAGATGTTGACTTTCTCAAGACTCTGTGTGTGTAATCGTGCATGTTGAAAAACAGCCAGCTATTACACTGTCCTCTCTTTTAGGTCTTTTTACCTTACTGTGTTCCAAATCTCTGAAAGTTTTGGAATGCTGCTGTTGTCTGGGAATAATTTGTTCTTAGCTAGGATCAAATAAATCTAATATTCTATAAAGCTGAGTTGAAAGCCATCTCCTTTGTGTTCGTTGGTATCATGGGTCTTAGTTTGTGATTCTTAATACAGCAGTCTGTGAATAAACAGGACTTGTATTGACTGTCTTAAATGTCTCCTGGAGCAAGCTATTACAAGTTGTTCACTCGGCTGTAGGCTTGGTATTGTTGCAGCAAGTTTTTTAAAAACTTGGCCTTAACTGCAATTAAGCAGCACTTTGACAATGAAATGGAATAATTTCAGCTTCTCGGGCTTTGTGTCTGCACAGATACATATTGCAGGCTGGTTTCATTCCTGTTATATTGGGGTAGCTTATTTTTGTGCGTAAAATTTGGTAGTTAATGTTAGTACAGTGTTTTACTTGCCAATGGTTTTGAGGAATTGGGTGTTAAAATAGTTTAAAACAATAACTCCTAGTGTATTCACCTTTAGAGAGAATAAAGATAACTTTGTCTACACAAATGCGTTTCCTGCCACAGCCCTTGATCACAAACTGCATCTTTCTTTGATGGTGCACTGAAACCAAATTTGCAACAAAGCAACATAAATGTTCTGTACCACTTTTAACGGTCTTTTGTTTGGGTTTTTTTGGAGGCTAGCATTTGCATCATGTTGACTGTGTGGGTTGTCACACCCATGCCAACAATCTTTCATCTTTTACGTTTATTTTTAGGAAAGGTTTGGTGAGTCCTTAAAAAACAAGATTTGGTACGTACTGTGCAAAACAGTAAAAATTCCAGCATTCTGCTCACAAGAGAGAGTGACTGGCCTTGGCAGAGCCCCACTGGGAATGCAGTACGTTTGAGCGGTACTATGTATGTATTTGTGGACCCATTTGTACACCCGTTATTGAAAAAGGGTTTGGAATCCCCTTGGGTGAATTTTAAGCAAATTAAAATACATGTTTTAAGCCTGGAAGACTGAAGCTGGCGCTTTTATTTGATGACCTGCTATTTCCCCCAGCTTGGAAGACTTCTTGTGAAACTGTAGAAGTAAGCTTGTAACTTTTAAGGAAATAGACCACTGGGAAGGCATTCTTACAATATTCTGCATGAAAGTCATAAGCTTTTATGAAATATTGTAAGAATGCCTCCCTAGCTACATATCTTCTTAATTTCCTGTCATCATCTCATTTAATCAGAGAAGAATTTTAAATGTATCTCTGAAAGCAGATGAGAAGACCTCAATATTAGTAATACTGCAACAGTCAAGAGACTTCAGGAAAAAAGTTACGTTTCTCACTTCTAATTTTGCTATATCTCAAAACGATCAGGTCTGAGCTATTGGTATTTAACATTGTGGTTGCTCATTGCTCTGGTTTCAAGGCTGGTGAATATCGGAGAAGTAGCCTCTTCATTTTTTTTTCACCTGTTTTTAGCAAGTTGTCATGAAGCTTACCAAGGTCAAGATGGTTAGTTTTCAGCTGTTATCTTTGCTGCAAGCCAGACCTTAACTGAAAAGTTTTGGATTCCTGAGTGAGGAGCGCACACTGAACTCTTTATTGCATTCTTGAAGAGCTTATTGTAAAAGCAGCGATAATTTATTCTTTCAGTGGTGCTAACACAATCCTTTCTGTGTATTGACCAGCAAAGACAGACCACTGGCTCAGAGCCCTTAGTCCGTTTCAATCTTAATGTAAATCTGCTATTGTTCCCAATATCTTGATTGATGTGGAAAATGCCTCCATTTGCTCAAGATTCACTTTTCCAGCATTGGGGCCTGATGCTTTATATTTTTTTGCCCATGTCTTATTGAAAGTAGTTCAGGAGGAACATTTATTAGGCTGTGACTTCAGAAACATCTGCGACTTCAAGACAGTATCACCTTTCTGGGGAAAATAACAATGGATCTGCTGTGTTTGCTGGAGGAAGCTGTGAGCTTCTGCTGGCTGGCTCAGTGCAAAGCTAGCCAGCTGAGTCTGTAAACTACCTCAATGAGCTATGGGGGCAGTGATTTCTTGGAGTGTTCCAGTAAAACTGCAGAACATACATGCCTGTGCCTTATCTTTAGAAAAACTATATGGGGAATTGACTAATATTTGCAAAGGCTTCCTAAGTTTGGAGAGCCAAAACAATGCAATTTATAATCCTCAGTGTGCAAACAGTTTAGGAATTGGAGTTTGGTACTGGATCCAGTAGCTTGGGAAAGATGATGGGTTTTACATCATTAAATTTAAGGTCTTGAACAGCTTTAGTGGCTACTGAAGCGGTTCGTTACCTTCTCATGCTGGAGCATCTTTAGTGGAACAGTTCTAGAATAAAGTTGTGCTGCCCCATAACAGTAAACTGTAATTGCATTTTCCAGATTGTACAAATTTATGTCTTTTTTTTATGTCCCCTACCAGAGAATAAATATGTTCATGATAATTTAAATTTGGATACACTCACATACTTACTGGAAATGGATTTTTTTTTCATCATTTTTGTCATACAGAGGAATAGAGCATTGAGTAGATAACTAAGTAAATACACTTAATTACCACAGAATGTGCTTCATACGGGAACCATCTTCATAGCGTTCAAGTTACCTTTCACTAATTAGATCCCAGATAAGCAATGGAGTGTCTTTGGCTAATACGGCATTAAATGTATGTGCAGTGTTTACACATTTGTCAGGTTTTGCATTCTGGACGTACTGAATAAATGCAAGAAGGCTGCGTAAGGTCGTCATGTTCTTTCCCAGTGGGGTCTTCCTTGAGTTTTATTTGCTGATTCTAGTTGAGTTAATCATTGGCTCTTCTCTGATGTCTTTTGCTGCCTTACTGAATGCAGGCTGTTTTCTGCACCTTTTTTTTCTTAAGGCTTGCCAAGTCACTAAAAAGAAAATTACTTTTTTCTTGTCTGCAGAAAGAAGACTTGAGGGACAGTACAGCACATTGCTCATACTACAGCAGGCGCTGACCGTGTAACACTTATCAACAAGGAGCATATTCAAGTCAGGAGAGTGTCAACGGTAATTAGACATAACTTACTATTCTGCCAGATTTTATGAAGCGTTTTTTCCTCTTAAGTCTCTAAGTAGCACTTTAAGATGAAATAATATGAAAGCGTTTGACAGACTTTAAACTTAGGAGTCCCTTTTTTTTTTTTTTCTTGGAAGAATTTTTTGGTTACCTTGTTATCAAATGGGAAAAATTAATTAAGGAAGGAAGAACTGATAGAGTTCTTGAGGTAAGAAGAGGTTCAGTATTTCCACATAAACATTATTGATTTTATAACATAGCAACCTTTTATTTTCACATAACTCTCTTCCCCCCCACCCCATACCACCCCTTAGCTGGAAGTTTTGTCTTTAGAGAGACTTGCATAATTGGCCTTTGGATAAAGAAAGTAAATTCTGTTTTTAGCTAAATGCATTTCCTGTGTAGAAAACAGCTCAAATAGGTGATAGCATACTGATAAGTGACCAACTAGGTAGCCTCACTCACATACATTGTTTTTAGTTGGAGCTCATGGAATTGAGCTCCTCAGTCATGGAATTGATCGGGTGATGGAGCTGACCTACTTGAAAAGCCAAAAGAAATCTGTCAGAAAATTGCCACAGTATGCCACTTGTGAGAGCAAGAGTTCTCGTTTGTTTTGGTTTTTTTTATGAAGATTCCTGTGAATTATATTCTGATGTACAATACTGTAATACCCTTAAGTAACCATGGCAATTGCCTTCTATAAAATACAAGTAGCCAAAAGTAAAGATGAGTTTTGGAAGCTGTTGGCTAGAACAATGTGTTTTACGTGGGAGGAGAATAAGCAGATGCAGTATAAAGTATCTGTGAATCAGAAATCTTTTTGATGTAAAGACACAAAGTAGCTGCTTTCATTTTTTGAATAGTTGACATGAGTATCTCCTGAAGACCATTGTCAAGCTTTTTCTAAAAAAGAACGTTTAGGTATAGAACTACCCCTTGCATTGGTGGAGGCCTGGTCTTTCCAATTAATGTATTTGAATTCATGTTTCACGATCTGTCTGTGGATTAGAAGTGAGCTGTTAATATTGCTCAAAATGGGTATCTGTCAACACTACATAACTATGATATAGTCACTAATTAACCCTATCCTTTGACAAGTTTTTGATCCCTGTATGTGTGATATTGGTGCGTACAGCTTACAACAGTGCATTCTTCAGCCTAATGCGACTGCTGCGTTGAGGAATGCAATCACACATCAGCTGTGTTAGAGGATGAAACTGCATTTTTACATTACATCACAGCTAACGTGCTGTTCGTTGAACTGAAAGGTATCCAAGCAGATTTTAGTTTTTCTATGATGGGGGTATATTTTTGCTGGGGTTAGGTCACCTCTAATGAAGAATTAGTTTTCATGTTATGAATATGCACCAAAGTTCAAGTGTTAATATGCTAGTGTCAACTTTGTGAAAAGCAGTTTACCCCATTTTCCCAAGCCCTTTCATGTTTGGTTCACAATTGTCTAATGCAACAGAAGAAATCGCGTAAAGAACTGAATGGTAGGTAGCTAATCAATATGGAATAGAATGTGATGTGAAACTACCTAAGTAAGTACAAAACAAGTCTTTGGGGAGAAAAGTTGAAAGTGTCCTGTAAGTGTAAGATCAATCAGCAGATGGATTTCTTACAAGATACNGTTTAACTGTGTTAAATACGGGTTTGTAAGTTTAGATGGAGTACTTTTATCTGCTGTTTAATGCCCTTTATTAAATAGCTTCAACATTGATGTCTCTTTAAGGGGAGCAGTTGCCTTCAGTTCTGTTATGTGAGGTATTAAAGTGTTCCAAAGTAGTGAAGTGATCTGTACCGTTAACGTATAACTTCAGTTGGGTTCGTCATACTACAGTTACTTGAAGGAATAAAGGCAGCCTTTAATGTTTGCATGGATGTAAGTAGCTTTAGTACTCTTTTAAGTACTTGCAAGATGGTACATGTTAGTATTGAGCAGAATGACTGTTTTCATCAGAAGGTTTAGTCTGCTTACCAATGCATATATATTTGTCCATTTCAGAATGTCATGGGTGATAATTATTTAGAAGAATTACTCAGTTTTGGAAGATAATATGTAAACAACTTTTTGGTGTACTGTAAACTGTTATTTTGCTTTTTAATCCCTAGATTTCTTAAAATAGAAACTTTATAAAAGCATATATATAAACTTGTCATCCTTAGATTCTTTGAAACTGTGATAATTTCCACTTACGCTGTTATGTGAAGGTGTGATTACTGATTTACCAATAAATATTTAAAGCTCTGATATAGAAGCAAATTATTCTAGTCTGTTACCATGCATCAGCTGAACTGTGATAAATGGTTATATGCATGATCCTGGCCTGTCACAAATGCCAAGCGAAGTGCGCTGGCTTAAACCTCATGTGTGTGATCTCATTCTTGCATTTTACCTTGCATTTTTCCATGAACTAAAAAAAATGCATACGGTCTGTTACCCTGAGACTGCTCAGAAGTGGTAATTTAAGTAATTTATTGGTGTGTTTTAGCCCTTGGTTTAAGTGTAACCTGTTTTAACTGGACTAATTTGATCTGCTGTGCAGCTAAAGCATTACAGCCTGAACCTCTTCTCATGTTACGCAAGGAAAACAGTCTACAGTTTGTGTATCAAAATAATTTGTCCTTGCTTGAAGCTTGCATAATCTCTTACAACTTGAAGAAGTCCTTTGCTTTCGCTGTATTTTTATGCTTGTTTTTGAAGTCGTGTTTTGTAAGAGGGTTCTTAAATTAAAAAACTTGTTTGTGTCAATACACTTGACAGGATACATCAAGCACACTTCTGATTCACAGAAGCAGATTGAATCAGAGCTAGTGGAAAATCAGCCTTTGCTTTCCTTAGTCCCTACAGAAACCTGAAAGGAAACTCCTACTTGTATTAATCTTGTCACACCCTGATTTTACTTCTGTTTTGTTGGATTAGATGACAACTGACTGCTCTGACCAGTCTTGTGGTCAGGAGCCTTTCCTGGAAATAGCATTGTTACTGTTGGTTTCAATTGTCTGGAGGATTGCTCTCTCTTAGAGTCAAGTTTAAAGTAAATAAATTGTCGTTCAAGATTTGGAATGCAAGCGTTTGGAAGATAACTTTTGGATCACATCTTGATTGTGTCATACCAGCTGTATCAACTTTGTGCACCTGTCTGCCATTCCGTAATGCTCTCTAGCTTAATTTAGGACAGGTATCACCCAGCTCTGGCACTAAAAAGGTCTGAGTTTTGGTGCTTCCCTGGCACAGTCCCTGGAGGTTTCATTGGCTCAGCAAACTGACATCCATGTCTATGTGCAACGCAGAGCGTGGCACGTTTGGTGTCTGGAAATGTATCGCGTAGGACAAAGTAGACTAGCCAAGCTCAGGGTGCACTTAAATTTGCCACTTTGCTGGCTGCTCCTCAGCCAGCTCTTGCTTGAAGATTGTAAGAAAAGCTTTTAAAAATACTTAGATACTTACTCCTTGCTATGAACTAGGTATTCCTCGCTATAGGGAAGAAGCTCAGACAAACAAGGTGCTGCAGGATGTATGTTCCTGTTGCGGTGGACTTGTCCGCATGTACAATAGACATTTCTTTGGATTGTTTCCAGTCTTTGAAACAGAACTTTTTCCCCTGGAATTAAAGAAGGTTGGTAAATAAATAGGCAGGACTTGTTTCTTTTGAGGGGAAAAAATTATCATAAAACAGATTCAATTTTACATTCCACTTCAAGACCAAATTTGTCTCGTAGGAAGGAATTGTACTTAGTTATGCAGATACTTAACCTGAATTTCAGAATCTTGGAGCACGTGCAGCTCCCTGTAGAAACTTGCAGTTACCAACTTGTAAATCTTGGCGTGGTTTTAAACATTCTGCTTCATCTGTTCAGATCTGTAGTTACTTAAAGGTGTAAACTCCAGCTACCTTTTGCTGACTGGTTAAGGTTTCTCTGTGGCCCTTACTGTATTATCACCAAGATAAATATTCAGGTATGTAGTAGGGCTTGTGCTCTTAAGAGTATAGGGTTGTCTTTCTAGAGCTGTGTGTGTTCCATTTGCAAAGAAATACCCTATTAGCTTTCCATCTGTTCTTTACCACTGTTAACATTATGACTGTACCATGAGTCCTGTGAGAATGCTGTCACTGCTTTTGGTCTTTGTAGGGTTTTCCTTTCTTGTTTTTTATCATTTTTTTTTCATTTCAACATTGTGCTGTACTTCTTATGACTCTGGTCAGCAGTTTTCTTGGAAGTACTTTTCAAGGGACCATGGTGTATTGTACTTTCTTAACTTCAAAGTGATTTAGATAGACATTTTCATATAGAATTTCAGTAGTATGTTGTTAATGTGCAAATAAACTGGTTTCCTTCAAGGCCTGAACAACCAGAACAATGTTTTGAAATTCAAGGGGCGAAGCTTCACACTTAGAAAATCATAATTTAAATGAATATGTTGTTACATTGCATTTATTAAAAGCTTTTTCATATAAGCTTGAAAATTTCATGTTTTGTGTAGCTTTAGGACATTAGAATGAACAACTTAACTTATGCCAGAAATGTCATCTTCCTAGCCAGTGGAAAGGAGCAGTCAGTTTTGCAGTTAATTCAATTATATTTTTTGTAACACCACTGATAGAGCTGGAAAATATCTTCATCCCATTACTTTTTTAAAGTTGAAATAAGAATGAAACACTTTTAAGGGCTCAGTCCTTTGAGGTGTTCAGTTCTCCTGAACACTTCCAGAAGTAGGAATAGGACCTTTCAGGAAGGAACCCTTTACTGGGTGTCATTTTATGGGGCTGGTCACTTAGGAAGCAGCACAGGATTGCTTAGGATATGGCTCTGCTTTTCTGGCAATAAGAGTAAAGACATAAAATAACTAAAACAATGAAAGAAAATATTTATCTGAAAGTAATGTAATGTTTGCGTTATAGAAACTGTTAATGCAAACTTTACAGGCCTCATAAATCAATAATCAAGAGGACAGACATGGCCCTAATGTGACCAATGAGCATATTGTTAAGTAACAGCGCAAATCAAGTCAAATCTAACGTATCCTGGGCATTGACAAATACTTGCTTCCCAGCTTACAGTTCTTAACAGTCAAGTTTCTCTTGTGAAGAACAGCAAGAAGTTCTGCAGTCACTGGGAAAATGCGTCTAACCCTGTAGGGTGAGCTGCCCTTCAGACTGTGCATTTGCCTTTTTTGTCCCCATGAAGTAGAGCTCTCAAATCTTAAGGGATGTAGTTTCAGGCTAGAAAATAATTCTAATGTGCTATGGGTGCTTGCTTGTGTAGTTTCTATTTGAGGGTGGAGAGGAGTAATTTTTTTATTACTTTCCTGGCACAGTCGCATCAGGAACCTGATCCGGATTGGTAAGGGAGGATGAAAGGTGATATTATCACTTACATCAGAGTTGCCATATGTCTTACTATGTTGTATATGCTGCTTCTCTGCATTTTTAGGGGGTTTTGGTGTCTGTGATATGAGGGTTTTCCATCTCAATCTTACTCCTCCTTCAGGGAGAATTTTTATGGGCAATCAGGTCGCACAGTACCCTGAGAGATGAGTATTAATACTTAATTTCATCATCTTCAGAAAAAAAGTGTCCTGTAATTTGCTAGTTTGGGGGATGTTTTTGGTGGTTGTTTTTGTTTGGGTTTGGGGTTTTTTTGTTGTTTTTTACCCCCCTGCTCTCCTACAAAGCATTTACACCTTGACATCTCCCTCCATGGGTCATTCTTGTCGGTGGGCACAGGAGCCAGCCAACTTTCTGCAGCTTTTAGGAAGTTATTAGAGGTCTTTCTGGCGGCCAGCCTGATGTGTTTGATCCCCAAATGGTGTTTGCAAGGGCAGAAGGACTATCCGTAATAAGAGGCTTGTGGTCTATATTTTACCATGAAAACTGTTAGCACTACTTTAGAATAAGCATTTAAGTAACAGTTAAACCTTTTGGAAAACACAGAGGAATGTTTTGGCATTGTCACTTTTTCAGATGTCAAAAGAGAAGAAGGTTTTAAAAGAGTTTCTAGAAGAAAACACTTGGCGCAGACTGCGGAAACCTTGTACTATGTGGAGTTGGGGTAGGCATTTTGTTGAGGTTTTTTTGTTTTACTTGGGTCGCAGACCTTGCGTAGGTCAAAATTGCAAGGTCTTAGCAATACCTAGATCAAAACGACGTCGGGCTTCACAGTTTGAGCACATTTGTTGGGTAAGTCATGAAGAACGTTTTCAGTATCAAAGTTGTGGCGCCCTTATGGCTAGAAGCCAAACTTCATACAAGATGGTGCAGACAAATACACTTGGGTGTCATTATAAATTATTTCCAACATTTTAATCAAAACATATATTTAGTTTTGAACAGATGACTGTTATGGAGTGATGGTGGTCTCTTCAGAGCTGAAGTTGTAACTGAGCTTCTGTTGAGTCTCTCATTCCCTTAATCTTGCTGAAAGTAAACCAGTCCACCTAGAATGTCTCATGTGTGGTCCTGTGGCAGAGAACTATTTTAGGATTGGGATGATATCTTAAACACCTTGTTAATACTGTTTATTTGAAAAACTTGGGTGGGAGAGAGTAGCTTGTATCTTTTTTCCAAAATGTTTCCTACCTCAGAATGGTATGGGGCATAAATTTCAAATCTGGAGGGGTGAGGGTTTTTTAGAAATCATAAATAAGGTTTGATCTTTTTGACAAGGCTATTCCTTAGCCCCGGGTTGGGGACAACTTCTGTTTGGGTCTACTGTTGTTCTTTTTAACAGCCTTTGGAGATCACTGATGCAAAATTTAACTGGCAGGCTAGAATGCGTTTAAAATAGTCAGAAGTCTCAGTTTGCAAGAGATCTGGAGTTTAAGGCATGGCAGAGTACATGATGTTCATATATGTATATGTCCACAGGTCCAGTTCTAGATGTTACTTTTTTCCAAAGGTAAAAGACATTGAGTATGTTGCTTGTAATAAGACTTGGGTTTTTCCCCCCCTGCTTAGAGAAAATAAATATATATAATATATGAAAGTATAGTAAATACATAATACTAATTAGTAATTTATTAATATAAAAAGGTATAATTAAAGTTCTAGGGTTTTATACAATACCGCTTTTAATAAATAGCAATATTGTAGTAGTTTACTTCCTGCGATAAATGTAAACTTATGATCAGGCTAGAAGGTTGCATAAGGCACTGAACCTAGAAATCAGGAAGTCTGAGCTAAATTTCTAGCTCTCCATCAGACTTCCTCTTTGGTCCTGGACACATTGTTCTTTCTAATTCAGGCATACTGTATTTAAAAAAAAAAGCCTCCATTTAAGTAATAAGCTCCTGGGAATAGGAACTTTCTCATATTAAATCCAGCACTTACTATAATGAAAATACAGTCTTTGTGATAGCTTCTGTGTGGGATTATAAACTTTTTTTTTTTACTGTTCATGAAATCTGTTCAGCTTCCACTCTGGACAGTGGAATGAAGCTGATTCATTTCTATTTACAGTGTTCCCCCTGTTTCGTTTCTGTGTGATAGCTTTCTGGAGAGAGATTTTTTTTAGTATACTAGGAAAATATTTTAATGTGAGATAACAGGATTTTTAAAACTTGCTAAATAACGTAATACTGCTACATATTTGCACAGTAGATAATCTCATATTCTATTAATATGATTAAAGGATATAATTCCAATGAAAAAAATTTTTTCAATATATGAATTTTTTCTTACTTTGTGTAGTACTATAAAACACATTTAATGAATAACACAAACTTTTCTTCGTTTTTACATTCCCTGCACATAAGTAGTTGCGAATTCATCGTTACTGCCTAAAGAGAAACCATGTCTGTAAATTGATGTGTTGTTGGTGTTTACTGGTGACTGTCCCAAAGGTCTTGATAAAACAGAAGCATTGCATTTATGCAGGAAGATTATTCTGGTCATAACTTTTTCTTAGAGATGTTACTGTTACGATTTTGAAGTTGTTTCTGTTGTGTCATTCAAGTGGAAGTGACAGAGTTGAACGTGGTGCCTCATTCCAAGCTACATGTTGGCAAATGGGGGCTTTGTAATGCAGCAAGCATTGTTTCTAGTCGTTTTAGTAACTACCCCCATGTACTAGAATTGCGTATTTACTTCGCTCTGGTTTGAAACTATTTTAGGCTATTTTAGATTTTCATTTCAAAATGTCTCATGAGAATCCATAATGTTTTCCAGACTTAAGGTACGATGATCTAGTATCACATAGACTTCAGTTAGCTACCTTTGCTTTGCTACTTCCATGTAGGGAGCATAATAGCTGTTTTGTATGTAAATAAGAGCCCAGCTTTCTCGGCTGAGGCGCTAGCTTCAGACAGGAGTAGGCATGAATCAATGAACGCTTGAGTTCAGTGCGAATCCTCGGGAGCTGGATGGGGTCCAGGATGACTGCAGCACTGGTTGAGAAGAATTTGGGCTGGAGAAAAGGGAAGGCCAATGTTTCAGTCTTCCAGAGTCTCGGCATTTTTACTATGTCAGGAAGTGAGGTCAGGCACAGCCGCTGTATACTGTAATTGTTTTCTGGAAGGCTAGTCATTAAGATTTTCTGTTTTTCTTAGAACCCTTTGTAGTGCAAGACTGTCAGTGGAAAATACTGCCTTTTTTTTAATATGGTTAACATGATTAACCATATTACATTAGCACAGTGTTGAATTGCGCGGGAACGCATCTTGGGGTACACTTTTAAAATATTACCTGGTTCTACTTAGTTTAAAATAATATTTTATTTTTTTTATGTTGTGAAATAAATGCCAAAATACTTTAGCATTTTAGATGCGTGTCTTGAACAAATAATCTGTGAGAGCAGTAGCTCAAGCTGTTTCTGGTGTAGATTTCTGTCAACTTAGAAATGCAATATCTACTATTACTTCTTTCAGCTTTGCTAAAACAGTGCTTCAGAAGGTTTGTTTCTGAGATGGTTAGTCCCAATTCTTTTTTTGTTTTTAATGGCTATCATGCTATATGGGCTGAATTCATCCTTCAGCTCAAACAAAGTTTGGGAATGACCTTTAGCTGATGTCTAATAGAAACCACTGTAAAGATGTGAATCAGGCCAGAAGTACCCTTGCAAAATGTAACCTTTCTAAAAATTAATCTATTTAATTCCATACTGACTCAAAAATCTCCAGGGCATGATGACAAAGCTGTAGAAGGTACCTCCACAAATTCTGCTTTTGATTCATATATAATGATTATAAATTCTTGGTATGTTCCTTTGCAACTCTGAAAACTACAAAATTTGCCTAGTCTTTAATGCTTGCAGATGGGATTTTTCTTGTTTATTTCTAGTCTAGAATTTTAAATTTTGTGTATTAGCTCATCTTTAATGTCAGTGTAGCCTGTGAATTCTTAGCACAAACACTTTTTTCTTCTTTTTTTGCCCTGACCACTTGGATAGTTAGTAGTGACGATAAAACACCTAGCTGGCAAGAACAGGCTGTGGAAAATAGCAGTCTGAGCCTCTATTACCAAGCATACAATAGAATAAACTAGTCTTCAGGGACCTGAGCTTTTTGATGCAGTTCTGCCTCTAGGTGAGTTCTTACTTTTTGGGCCAGGTACAACTTGCCACCTGGATTTGCCTACCAAAGCTAGCTTGGTTTGGGTTTTGGGTAAAACCAGGGGTTCAGAGAATGCCCGGCATTCATGACAGCGTTTGAGGGAAGCTGTGTGACTTGGTAGGACTGTGACTGTGGGAGTTGTGGATGGAGGTGGGTTCAGAATCCTCAAATCTCCTCTCTGCACGCGCAGTGGTTGCCCTCCAGCTTTTCTTTAGCAGCAGCTGTCTTGGTCCCTCGCAGCAGCCGTGCTGCATTGCCTACCCTGCCGCTGCCTTCGGTGGTGAGAGTCGTGGGGCTGAGCGGGAGGACGGCAGGGCTGGATTCCTCGCTCCTAGACTAGCAGTAGGAGAGTGTGGGTAATGGCTTTTCAAGATAGATCTCTGTTTCTTTGTTCTGTTTTTCAGGAAATTGTGCTGAGTGTGTAATAACTTTTCAGGAATTCTTTTTATTTACCCAAATACCACCTACTTCCTTGAATGAAATGGAGACTTTTGGGAGGCAAACCCATTGATACGGTGTCCAGTGGGGTTGCTTTATTTCCCTTGAAAAGTTTTACCTATTACACTGGGGAGGGGTTGAGTCCCATGCTCATTTACCAGCAGAAGTGACACCTTTGACAGCAGCAGTATCTTTTGCTGCTCTGTACAAGTATTTTCAAGGAGTGAAGCCGTGCTCTAGAAGCAAAAACCTTGTTTTTTGCAAAGTCCATCAGTATGCAGTGGGATGTTCCTCGTTATTGTTTGTGTTCTGCCACTTGCAGCCATCTGAGCCCAGCTGTACTGCAAAATGTTAGTGTTCTGAGTCAGGTGAAACTGCCCAAGAGATATTAAAGTGGTTTCACTTAGGCTAGTACTTCCATTTTCTCTGACCATATGGAGATTTCTACTAAGACATGAAATTGTATTTGCTATTTTTGGAGATTGTCATTAACTGTATAAAAACATTTGTTTCCTGGTATTCCAAGTCTTAACTTCACATTTTTCAGAGGAAGAACTTACAGCACTAAGCAAGTAGAATGTATGTGTGGTGTAGGTGTAAATGTAAATACTACCTGTGTCATTAGGCAAGTGATTAAGGATTCTAAAAACCATGTGGATGTTGGTGCTCTGCTCTACAATTTGTACTAACTATGCTGTGCTGCTTGCTCATGTAGACAAAGCCTCAGAGAATTACATTCAGCCAACGCAGGTGACTCGGGTAGAAACTTTGAACGTTTATTTAAAACTGCAGGTGGTATTAGGACTTGTTTCAGAACATGTTTTTCGGCAGCTGGTTATTTTGGTTAGTTCGTTGAACATTTGAATGCAGAGGTAGTTGCTTTTTGGTAAAGGGTTTTCCCCTTTACATTAAGTGCTAATTTCTGTTGTCTTTGAGGTTCTTAGATGAAAGGAATTGAGACTGTACGCATATATAAAATAAAGTATTTTCAATCTGCCTGTGTATACTGAATTCCTATTACGGCTATTAAGACTTACATCTAACCTCTAACCCTCTGAAAATGGGAGAGGTGTGGTAGAAGAAACTTCTGCCTTAATTTTAACATACTGACTGGCAGTGTTACTGCGCAGGTATTTTTAAGTGGAATAGTTATATACAACCAGATGAGTTTGTTTCCTTGGCAGAGGTAATTAAAAATCTGACAAATAGGATAGAAGATTATTTTAGTCAGGAAATAAGTAACATGCTAAGGTAGTTAAGTATACTTAGGACAAACCTGATAAAAATTTAAACTTCGGAGGTTGTGTCTAGGCCTTGCACCAGTGCAGTCCTATTTGGCCCTTTAAAATTGTTACTGGATCAGACCCAGAAAACAACTGGTATGCAGGATGAGCTGGTTGCTTTGGCAGTCTTGGCTATTTTGTTATGCTGTATTTTGTGGCTGTGTGATTGTATCAGTTATTCTGACACGTTTTTGCAAACAAGAAAGAGTGGTTTTTTGTTGTTGTTTTTTTTTTACCACTGGATGCTACCAGCCTCTTTACCTTGTAATGGTAATATAGGAGAAATCCTTGTAATCTCAACTTTTGTTACAGACCCTTTCTGAAAGAAATGAGTTAATGCCAGAAGAAGTGACACACACCCTGCACCCCCCGCCAACAGTGCCATTTCTATACCGGTTATAGAGACCTGAAAAAGGATTTGGCAGCTGTATATAGGTTGACTTGGTTCACGCACAGATTTGGGAGCGGGAAATGGTTTTGTCTTGATTTTGCTTTTTATTTTTAAGTTAATGAATTGGACTATCCTAACTGCGTTTTGTCTTCTGTCTGGGTTTATGGGAGGTAATGGGAAGGGAGAAGGAAATGTCAGCATTTCCTGTATCCTGTTATCGTGTGGGGTTTTTTAATGGATGCTGAATTAACTATGCACTGAAAATTCGCTAACATTTAGATTGTATTTTGATTTACTGTAATTACAGATTATTGACTAGAAGCCCAAAACTATGCAGCACTTTTCCATATGCAGTTCTCTGTGGTGCTCAAGACTTCTGTACAGATTACTCTCTTGTGTTTCCTTAAGCTCTGTTTTTATTGTGTCAGATATCTGTATTGATGGCACGTTGCAACATTGGAGGAACTGCACGGTTTGGGGGGGGTTGGTCATCAAAGGGACTGAAATGTATGTGTAGTATTTGAATTATTTGGCCTAAAACTTAGGTTCCGGAGTACAAGCAATTTAGAAATGGTAACTACAAATTTAAGAATAAAGTGCTGCATAAGTGTAAATTATGCCACTGTATAATTGCATCACTTATGTACTGATTTCATTACTCGTGGCATGTCAAGCTGAATATGCATGATTCCTATGTAAAGAGCATGTTTTTGGAAGATGGATACGTATTGCTTAAATGCAGTACTTAAAAATGAAAAGTAGGGTAATATATTGGACTCTCTGGGTGTACTCAGTTATGAAGAACTCAGGTGTATGCCATGTGATCCCCTCCATACTTTTAAGACTGTCAGTTTGCACAAGCTTTTAAATGTGCAATGAAGCTAGAAGTGGATGTTTTACAGTAACTTTTGTGTCCAGTTAAAGTCAGTTTATTTGAAAATCTTTGGGGGAGAGTTGTGGAGTGTTGAAGTTTGATGATATTTTCCTGTTGGGTTTTCAAATATTCTTGAATTGCTGTCATTAAAGGATTCAGTTAGTAGCATAGTGCAAGTGTTTGAGAAGGAAAAAAGGAAGTAGTGAAGGCACTGCTGTATTTTTCTTCTGAGACATTGGTACCAAGTTTGGCAAACGAAGTGGAGAATTATTGGGGGGGGAGGAGAGACATATCTAACATTGGTACTCTCTTTTTGTTTTAGCAGGTGGTTAATGTGAGCAGTTGTCAATGAATGGTTTTCAGACATGATGGCCGACCAGCCGCCTCCATTAGAAGCTACCCCTATATTGAATGAAGTGCCACTTCTACCTCATATGGTTAATGGGGACAGCATACAACAGGCAAGTAAATCCATGGCACTTTCATGCAAGTCATGTAAAACTGTGCCAGCAGTGGTAGTAGGGAGGTTGACATTCAAGCATCCTGTAGAAAGTTGTGCAACTTGTATGATGGCTGAAAGAGGAGGATGCTTGAAATAACGCAACTATGATACTCATTTGCAAAATTAGAAAAGCATGTGGTTCTCAGCGCTGATATCATCAGTAAAATAGAAGTGCAAATATAGAGAGGAAAAAAATAATTCAACATTAATACAGTGGAAATGTGAAAAGATTGCAAATAAAAAGGAGTGTTGTACGCATGTAAGTGCTTTAAAACTAGACTACAAACATCAAAGAATAAAAGGGAAGATATAATATATGGATTTAATAAAGCACTGAGGTTTTGAAAGGTGCTCTTAAAGCTCATGTAAATAAAGATTAGCAAGTGGTTGCAGTGCTCTAAACCAAGAAGTCTATTGCAGGGGAATGAGAGGAAAGACCTTGGCTTCCTGATAGTAAGTATCTTCATTAATAATTACAGTGCAGTGGTGAAATCTGAGTGTATTTAGTTGAAACTTTGGAATTTTATTGGACACAACCCTTCAAAAGTACCTAGTATGATTAGAAATACAGACAAAAGTGAAAGCAAAACAGTTTGAAGCACAAGCTTGTATAAGTTGTCAGTAAACTTGAAGTGAATTTACTGTTTGGCATTAGAAGCTCAGAGCCTTGTACTGCAAATGCTGAGGTATCTTTCCATCATTTGGAGATAGACTTTCAGGGCACTCAGAAATATTACAGACATCCTGACATTTTAACACTGGATCTTAATTTAAGAAGCATCTTCCCCCTGCCCTAGCACCCCCAAACATGATGCATCCTGGTAGGAGAGAAGAGATTGGTTGCTTTGTTTGTTTGTTTTAAATAGCTGAGCGGCTGTTTGTTGTCAGGCTGCGACTGGACAGAGTGATAGATAATCTTATCTAGGCTCCCTTTCCCACAAAAAGTTGAACCAGATGATCTCTCAAGGTCCCGTCCAACCTGGGCTGTTCTATGGTTCTATAATAAAACACAAATTTGAAGGCCTTATGTGCCTGGAGTTAAATAATCATTTTGTTGAAGCAAGAGACAAAGCTGCCCATTGCTTTAATCTGATGAGTATATAATAATTAAGGGGTTAATCCAGGAGGGGAAGTTGCAAAAGTGTTTCCGGAGGATAACTTGTCATATGAAATGTCAAGTGGCATTCCTCAGGGGTCGGTAACGTCTTTGTCAGTGACATGGACAGTGGGATTGAGTGTACCCTAATCAAGTTTGCTGATGACACCAAGCTGTGTGGTGCGGTTGACATGCTGGAAGGAAGGGGTGCCATCCAGAAGGACCTTGACAGGCTTGAGAGGTGGGCCCGTGTGAACCTCATGAAGTTCAACAAGGCCAAGTGCAAGGTCCTGCACCTGGATCAGGGCAATCTCAAGCACAAATACAGGCTGGGCGATGAGTGGATTGAGAGCAGCCCTACAGAGAAGGACTTGGGGGTGTTGGTTGATGAGAAGCTCAACATGACCCGGCAGTGTGCATTTGCAGGCCAGAAAGCCAACCGTATCCTGGGCTGCATCTGAAGAAGTGTGGCCAGCAGGTCGAGGGAGGTGATTCTCCCCCTCTGCTCTGCTCTGTGAGACCCCACCTGCAGTACTGCATCCAGCTCTGGGGCCCCCAGTGTAAGAAGGGCATGGACCTCTTGGAGCGAGTCCGGAGGAGGGCCACAAAGATGATCAGAGGGCTGGAGCACCTCCCCCTTAAAGACAGGCTGAGAGAGTTGGGGTTGTTCAGCCTGGAGAAGAGAAGGCTCTGGGGAGACCTTATAGCAGCCTTCCAGTGCCTCAAGGGGNGGAGAGGTTGTGGCTGCCCCATCCCTGGAAGTGTTCAAGGCCAGGTTGGATGGGGCTTTGAGCAACCTGGTCTAGTGGGAGGTGTCCCTGCCCATGGCAGGGGGGTTGGAACTGGATGATCTTTAAGGTCCCTTCCAACCCAAACCATTCCATGATTTTATGATTATGAAGGGTAACAGTGAAGGTCTTGGCATGTTTGAATGTACAGTGGATAAACAGGGTGCAACAAAATAATCATGAATTGTTGAGGGTCTGATAGACCGTAAATGCTAAAGTTTTAAGAGAGATATCCTTTACTTCGTAATTGTTACAGATGGAAAAGGATTGTAGTATACTTGCTTGTAAAACTAGCCTTTATTTAAAAAGAAAAGTATACTCTGCTGTTTTTCCTCAGATTCTGGAGATAAAAGTACAGTGACTGTGTTTGGAAGTAAGTAAAGCTATAGAGTCTCTAAGCTAGTTCTGAAGTTCTAGCATTAGCAACATGAAATTTTAGACACTGACCAGCTGTGAGGTTACTCAGTAGGCAGTGTTTCATGTTACACAAGGAAAAGAGGTCAAGTAGATCTAATTGGAGACCATCTTCATAGCTGTATTTTTATAGCATGTCTTGGTATAGATAAGTGTGTAGAATACTATTGTGTATTGAATGACCCAAAAGAAAGTGACAGTCATTGAAATTTTCGGAACCTAGTGGAGACTGTTTGCAATCAGGTAAGTTTAAAAAAAAAAAAAAAACAAACCAACAAACAAAACCAAAAACCCAGTTGGATCTTGGAGATGCATTTGAAGAGTAGACTTGAAGGCTGATAGTCTCCGAGACTTATAATTGAATTATATTGGATATAACAAGTAAGTCTGTTTAGTGAAAACCTTCATGGGACCAGGAATGTGATTTTGTGTTAATGTGCCAATATTTCTTACTGTAGCGTGTCTGTATATAAACAACCATGTCATCTTGCCGTCCGTATCACATTGCCATCCTTTGGTTGCCTAACAAATACACTTGCTGCTCTTGTTTGTGGCGCATTTCTCTAGGGAGGCTTCTGAGCTACAGTGTCACATTGGAAAGTTTGCTTTTAAATAGAGTATTAACTTAGAAGCTTTCTTAACGCAGATGATTTTTAAGTATCTTGCTGCCAGTGCCATAGAGGATAGGCTAATTATAGTCTATTACACAGTGGTTTTGTTTTCAGAAATAAAATGTGTGCTGTTTGGCCAATCACTTCAAACAATCAGATGCAGCACCCAGTTCATTAGTTTCGTTTCATATAAAGTGTAAGTTGGAAGTTTTCTGGGAGGGTTTCTTGTTCTGAAAAAAACTTCAGCAATGGAAAGTGTGTGAATAAGGGTTAAAAGCAAAACACTGACTGGTGCTTTGAAATAGCTTGGTCCCACTAGTTCTGAAATGGTTACATGGATGCCTAAAGGTGTTGACATTACTGTGACTCCTAGCAGTAGTCTGTCATCTCACTTGGCTTACATTGACTCATAAGAAACACTCAAGCTTCCTGGAAATTTTCCTTGGTGGAAGGTAGATGGAAGTGCATTTGCTTCATGAATTATACTGAGTCATTCCTGTAAGACGTTGCCCCATGCATTCCTGAAATTCCAGTCTCTGAACTGCTCTACAGCCCTGTGATTACTCCACTTATTTATGATCCTTTTTGCTGAGTTCAGTTAACAGTTTCCTGAACTGTTTGTGAGAACTTCAGTTAATTGAAACCTGTTCTGGAGGCCTGACGTGTTCAGAGGCTCCAAATTTCTAAAAGGATCCCTTTCCTGCCTCTGAATTTTCTTGCCCTCGAAGATGAGACTTCCTCTGAGGTTTAATACCTGCCTGTGGAGTCCTGTCCCCTGCTAGTGTCCATCCCCAGCAGCTGTTATTGGCAGCAGACCTCATCTTTCCTGGTTCTTTGTGCTCTGGCAAATCCCCAGCCCCTTGCTGTCAGTTTTCTTTAAACAAGTAACATTGCTTCTCTCTTTACTCATAGACATTTAGTGGAGTTTAAGTCATAAATTTACTTACATACTGGCAGATCTGCCTAAGTTTCAGTGTTTTAATTATGCCATTTTTAAAAGTATTATCTGTCATCTGTCCTTCTTGTAGAACGGTAATAAATATTACCGACTGGCTAGTTGGCCTTTTCAGGGGTTTTTGGTGTTTTACTTATGTCCAGAAGCAACTCATCTACTGTGAGTAAAATTGTCTCCTGTACTATGAACTCACTGTGTTTGTATATGCTGCTGCATCCCCTGTTAAAAAACAAAAGCTGAGATTAATATAGCAGTGTGCAGAGTCTGCAAAATCAGTGTTAAACAGCATTTATCAGCCTGCTGCTTTGTTTTACACACAACACTTTAACAGATCTGTGCAAACCTCAGTCCCTGCGCTGAAGTTGCACACTCAAGAGTAGAGGGAAAGAGAAGTGGGAGACGTAAGCTGTAACTTCAGGAAACATGGGTGTGTTTGGACTTACTCTCTTACACGTTAGCTGGAAAATGTGCTTTGGTTAATGCCAGCATAAGCTACTTGGCAAACTCTTTGGAAAAGAGTAGTCAGTGGAGTTGGTCAAAAGGCAAAGGTTGAATGAGGGACCACAAGAGCTTTTTAAGTCTCATTCTTTTCAGTGATCTTTTTATTAATGACCGGTATAACAGAATTGGTGTGTACTTAATAAATCTGCAGCTGATATGAAATGGGAGGAAGTGCAAGCATCTTGGGAGTGTGAAATTATTTTGATTACTAGAAAGATAATGTAGAAACTTAGCAGTGAGTACAAAGTACGGTGTTTAGGTAGTCAGCTTATCATAAAGAATGACTGGTTTAGTAGTGGTCCTTTAGAAGAATGTCTGCCAAGGGGTGGATAAAGACTGCAAGTGGAAGTCATCAGTGTTGGACTGTTTCCAAAAAAATGGCAGATAAAAACCCCAAAAGGATTTATATATAGGGTATGGCATCTAAATCACAGAAAACAATCTTTCTTTTATTGGTGCTTTACTCTTTCTTTCATTGGGGGTTAAGACATGGAGTAAGGGTTCAGGATGAAGCAGGGAATGTTGAAGTTAGATGATAAAATCTGTAATGACGAGGATAGTGAAACTGTGGTGCAGATGCCTAAGGATTTTATGGAGCTCCATCACTGGAGATGCAGCAGCACAAAATAGACAGGCTTACTCATTAATGTCACGTGTAGTTCATTTTTACCAGGAGTTAGGTGATCTTTTCAGGTCCCATCTACCTGATAGAATTATTGAATGAAAGAAAATTATACTTTCTGAGTTTCATAGCTAGTTTTACAAATATATTTTATTTCAATCTTTACATTGGCCTTTCTTCTTTATTGTGCTGGCTGTCACCAGGGTGGAATTTTGGCTGTGTAACTATGGCCAAACCCCTCATTTTACTAAAGAATTAGACCTGTGCCTATGCAATATAGTAGAATCTTACTGCAAAATTCTTGTAGTAATGTTGTTACGTTACAACAAAACTGAAGCACAGCTGCCAATATCTGACAATACCACTGAAGCATGTGCTACGAATGGGGTAGCATGAGGTGATCATTTGTGTTACCCAGCACAAGGGAAACGATGCTGTAGACTGCCTGAGGAATAGTTCTGGCAGATGTCCACATTGATTTGTGTGAAAGTGAATGCGATCATGTCTGAACTGACCCGCAGAACCTCACTGTTGTATTTCTTTAGCTACAGGATTACACAAACGTGAGAAAATACACCTGATCTTTCAGGAGCTGTAGAGCAGTGGTGGTAGGCATGACCTGCTTTATCACCTCTTCTACCCTCCTCCCGCTGCCAAAGGACTGCATACTTTAATAAGTTACTTGATATCATCGGAGAATATATTCTCAAAATACATACCAGCATGCTTTCAATGAAAAAACATGGCTGAATTC
>VYZV01029832.1:0-18646 GCA_013401275.1 Pandion haliaetus
TCCGCCAGTTCCCTCAGGACCCGCAGATGCACCTTATCAGGTCCCATGGACTTGTACAACTTCAGGTTCATTAGATGGTCTTGAAACTGATCTTCTCCTACAGTGGGTGGTTCTTCATTCTCCTAGTCCCTGTCTTTGCCTTCTGCAATTTGGGTAGCATGGCTGGAGCACTTGCAGGTGAAGACTGAGGCAAAAGAGTCATTGAGTACCTCAGCCTTCTCCGTATCCAGGGTAACCAGGTCTCCTGCTTCCTTCCAGAGAGGGCCCACATTTTCTCTTGTCTTCCTTTTATCACAGATTTGCCTATAGAAGCTTTTCTTGTTGCCCTTGATGTCCCTGGGCAGATTTAATTCTATCAGGGCTTGAGCTTTCCTAACCTGATCCCTGGCTGCTTGGACAATTTCTCTGTTTATTCCTCCCAGGCTACCTGTCCTTGCTTCCACCCTCTGTGGGCTTCCCTTCTGTCTGAGTTTGTCCAGGAGCTCCTCGTTCATTCATGCAGGCCTCCTGGTGTTTTTGCCTGACTTCCTCTTTGTTGGGATGCATTGCTGCTGAGCTTGGAGGAGGTGATCCGTGAATATTAACCAGGTTTCTTGGGCCCCTCTTCCTTCCAGGGCTTTATCCCATGGTACTTTACCAAGCAGATCCCTGAAGAGGCCAAAGTCTGCTCTCCTGAAGTCCAGGGTAGTGAGCTTGCCATGTGCTCTCTTCACTGCCCTAAAGATCTTGAACTTCACCATTTCATGGCCACATGGCTGCCCTTGAGCTTCACATTCCCCACCAGCCCATCCTTGTTGGTGAGAACAAGGTCCAGCAGAGCACCTCTCCTTGTTGGCTCCTCCATCACCTGGAGAAGGAAGTTGTCATCAACACATTCCAGGAACCTCCTGGATTGCTTATGCCCTGCTGTGTTGTCCCTCCAAGAGATATCAGGGTGGTTGAAGTCCCCCATGAGGACCAGGGCTTGTGAATGTGAGGCTGCTTTTATCTTGTGTATAGAGGGCCTCATCTGCTCGGTCTTCCTGGTCAGGTGGCCTGTGGCAGACGCCCACTGTAAATAAGTCACGTGTCCCTGCCCTCCCTTTAATCCTGACACGTAAGCTCTCAGTCAGCTCCTCATCCATCCCCATGCACCAAATGCTTTCAGTGAAGTTTGGTGGGTTTTTTTTTTTTTTTTAACACAGGCTTGTTTAGGTTAAATTACTAAGATTATATTTGCTGCTGCTCCTCAAAAGCAGCATCAATAATTGAGTTACATGCATAGTTAAATCCAGGGCTGCTCTTGCCTAAAAATATCTCCAACTTTGACTGTGACAGAATAACTGTCTTCCATTGTGTGATGGTCCCAGACTGTGATTTGGCAAAACAAGCAGAAAATTACTTAATTGATTCTCTGTACTCTTCTTAGTCTATTTCAGTCTTTACAAAACTGCAGAAAAGTATTTTAGGTATGTAGCCTATACTTTAGATAGTCTGTGTTCCCTTAGAAATACTATTCATTGAAAATAAGTACTTAGAGTATTTTCATACCAGAACAGCTCAACCCCTTCTTTTATAGTTCCCAGAATGGGTGATGATCACAAAATGGATAGCCAGCCAGTATTGTTATGCTATCATCTGGTGTGAGACATTGTGCATTATTTACTGCCCATCGTTGAAATTACATTGTACACAAAGATTAATTTCCTTCTAGATTTTTTCAAGTAGTCTCATGATTTTAGGACTTCTTTTAACATGACTTAATCACCTTCCAAGGTCCCGTGTCCATTTGCTCTTGCAAGTTTTCAGTATGACTATTTTATCTTTGGGTACTTATTACTATTAATGATCTGCCTCTTTGTTGTTTATAAATGTTGCTTAATAACATCCTGTAAAGCTAGTTTGTAGTTTTCCTAACTGGGCAGGGGGAGGAGGGTAGGAAAACAGAATTGACAGTTTTATAAAACTTAACAGGTATTTTTTTTCAGCATGTTTAGCATGATCATTGAAAAGTCGAACTCTTGATTTCAACTACAACAGTCATTGCTCAAGTCTACTGCAGATCAGACCCTATGTGTTTTAAGTTTAGCTCCCAGAATGCACAAAAAGCATAGCATCTGGGAAATTGTGACTTGGCCAGCACTGCCTACCATCTTATTATTCAAGGTGATATTCAAGTACCATGAATTTGAAACTTTTTTTTTTCTGGATTTTTTTTGCTTGATTTGTTACCCACCTTCGATTACATGCAGTAAGTTATAAAGCAAGACTGTAGATTTCTTATACCTTGAAAGACTAACACAAGTATATGATACTAGCAATGTAATGTATGCATTATGTATTCTAGTAGAGATTTACTATTTGTTGAATAAACATTTCACGTTTTGGACTTTGGATAAAATTTAAAAATTAGTTCTGCTCCTAGGCTAGTTGTTATTAATCATTGGAACACATTTGAAAACTTTGACAGCTCAATGACTGCCTATGGATTACTAGTAATGCATATTATTTTGATAATTGAGTTTGAATACACTTAAGCTTGCCTCTCTGATTCCGTCATGTATGATTCTTAAATACTGAAAATGATTTAATATATATTTCTCTGTACATCTGGATGCAAATGAAATTGTGTGGAGCCAAAGTCCTGGTCTCTGAAATACCTGTTTAAGCCAAGTATTTCACAAACTCCTCCTAAAATTAACATCATGGTTTATGCTGTTCTTTCAGCCATGTAGCTGAAACAACAGTAGGTCTCATTAATTAATTAATGAGAAGGAAAAGAAAGAAAAGAATCAGCTTATCAACAAATATATTCAAGAGTTTAGTCATAATAAGATGCTCTTACCACCATGTGAACTTTCAGGGTACAAGATTGAGCAAAATGGGTACAGCTTTCATTTTAAAGGTCATGTACTGTTGAAATTTCTCTTCCACAGAGAAAAGAATTTATTTTACCCTCTGAATTCCCACCAGTCTGAAACTTGTCAGCCAAATCCAGTTCAAATCTCTGATTTTCAGGTCCTGTTTGTCCAATATGTATGCTTTTTTAGCTGTTGATTGGTGAAAACCTACAGAATTTTAGAGTAATTTCTCTAAAGCTCCTTTGAAATTGGGTAATTTCCATGTATAATCACATTACAGTCTTAATTGCTATAGGTGCCAGGCTTCTCTTTCCACGTTTGAATTGAGACCATGTTCTGTTTTACCAGTTTAATTTGAAAGCCAGAAAGCCATTCAACACAGCTGATCACCCCATTAATTGTGTACAGCTTAAAGATGGTGGTGAGAAGGGAGGGGGGAAGAGAGCTATACTGTAGTTTTAATGATATAAATAAGCACTAGTATGGTTTCTTGATTCATCTTTGCTTATAGTGGTGTTTTTTTTAATATTATAGCAGTATTTGAGGACTGCAAGCAGGACTGAGTTCTTACTCTGTTACACATTGTGCAAACATAGCAAGAAACAGTCCGTCCACTGAAAAACCTCTGGTCTAACCTGAGACAATAGCAATACCATGAAGAGAAGATAAAAAGTCATAGAAGAAATGTGGTATCTAGTTGTTATATAGCCAGCTGTTGATTATCTTAATGTGTTTATATACTTCTGATTAGCTTAATTTTTATTTATTGTACCTTTCTGTCAATATATAATAACCATGTCTGTGCAGACTTTGCCAATATGATAACAGACACAGAAGCCCAGACTGCATCATCTACGTTACAGAGCTGTTACAGACCTTCTCGTCACTAACGACTGTCAGAGAAACTAAGCTGTTTTACAGATAACTAATTAAAAGATGTTTACCCATGCTTGTTACAAAAAAGCCTGAAAACATTGAGGGCAGGTTTAAATACTTACCTTAATAAAAGTAGTACTGTATGAGTTCTGCAACATGCATTAGCAGTTAACTCACACATTACTGCAGCAGGTTGACTGGAGCACGACAGTTTCATTTCTTATACAAGGTAAGCCAGACAAATTTGTGCAGCTGGTAAAAATTGTAAAAAAATAAAAGAAGTGAAAATCACTTAGGTTCTCTTTGGCATTCTGTCCATTTAAAGAGAAAGTAAGTCTGGCAACGTGAATTTTCCACAAAATTAAGACAGCAAAATAAAGAGAATCCATGATTTACAAAAGCTGTAGCTTCATGGTTTTTTATGTTTTTATTTTCTCTCAGGACTACAAGGCACTGTGCTTCTGGAATTAAGACACTCTTGACTCAAAAAAGAAAATGTTATATTCTTCTTTACCCCCTGCACAGGAAGTTATTAGAATGATATTTGGTTTTGGTAACAAAGCACTGGGTTAACCATGCCCCAGGTCAGCAGAGGAAATAATTTTTTCTGGTTGAAAGTGTTTGGCTTTAGCCTGTAAATAATCAAGCACATTTTCAACACACAAGAATCTTGAATTGCATTACTTAATTCATGAGACATCACAGTTGAAGAAAATGTGTCCTGTTGATTAAGTTCTTGGATGGGAATGAATGGCTTCAGTGCTTGGATGTATTAATTTTCTAAATATCATCACTGTGGGTTTCATTACAGAGAACACAATAGATTGCATATGGTTGAGTGAGATATACCCAGGAAGCCAGTTATTTAGAATTAATACACAGTCTTCCATGAACCAAGCTGTCCTGCTGGTGTTCTGCAGAAAGGGAGAGAAGGACATACCTGAAGGCCCTGATTCACAGCTGACATTCAATCTGACCTCTCTTTCATGTAGCATGAAATGAATATGACAAGCTGGGTGTTTGATTAATTTTAGA
This sequence comes from Pandion haliaetus, assembly GCA_013401275.1. Lineage (NCBI taxonomy): Eukaryota > Metazoa > Chordata > Aves > Accipitriformes > Pandionidae > Pandion > Pandion haliaetus. Next base: position 4,752 of record VYZV01029832.1, read on the forward strand.
ATATGTGCTACTGTGATAAATTGATGGGCAAGATGATCAAACCCAGGAGAGGAAATAAGGAGGTGTGGTTTGAGTAGTTTTACGGAAATCAGATGGTTTGACAAAAACTTTTTCATTGATAATTGGGAGATTTTTGAAACTTAACTAGAAAAGAGTTGTCAGATATATTTTCCTTTCTCTTTTCTTCTTTCTGTCTTATCCCATTATTCTTTTTCCCCCACTGAAGACAATGCAATGTAGTATTAAGGGAGGGGGGTTCCAGTTTCCATTTGAGTCTTTTTCAAAGTGAGGAAACTTTGGTGAAAGAATTACAGATTACTTGTATTTTTTCCTCCAATTTTCATATTTTTGTAGCTTGGGAGTTACCCATTCTGCCACACTCAGTTGCAAAAGAGAATGAAAAAAGGAGAAAACTTAATTTGCATTAAAATAATCATAGTGTTCTGGAATGAAAACCAGAAAATGTATTTAAAAAAACCCTTCTTTCTTTTTTTTTTAACCACTCCAGTTACAGGTGGTGTGGAGTTTCTGGAATATAATGTAAGTATGAACTGTGCAAAGTCTTGAGATGCTCAACTTGAACTCAATGTTGCCTTCATTTACAAAGAGGAGGGCTCTTTGGTGATGTCCCTAAGCATGGTGATAACACTGATAGCGACACCTGTCAAGTGGGCTGTTGCTGTGGAATTCCAGTGTGTTTGGGATGCTCCAAAGCTACAGTCTGTTAGCATACCACGCTATCCTGTTTTGTTTTAATGAGTTCCTTTGTTTTTCTTTTCTTTTCCTACCTCTTCTGTATAAAAAATTTAATCGCCTCATGTTTTTATTCCTGTTTTCAGTGGTTTTCTTCTAAATTTTTGTCCTGTAAGGAGAGAAAAAAAAATCTTTTTGAAATAAAGCTTAAATTGGTCGATAGTTACCATTCAGGAAATATGCCTGACTCACTGTACAAATCATCTATGTAGCAGCTACTGCTGTCCTATTTGGTGACAGAAATGCTGTGTAGTTTATTCTACCAACAGCTTCAAATGACTATGCAGGGGCCTGCAGGCTCCTGAACTGCTCTCCAGAATGTCATCTCTTGGTGCGCCAGTGGTTTAGAGTACAAGCTCCCTTGGAGCTGAGCAACAGCCTACCTCCATCAGATCTTCCTTCACCCTGTGGTGGGTACAGTACCCCAAGCATTAGCACTACCTTAAAAATGTGAGCATTGCAGGCAGATTCTTTCCTCAGATACTCTGCAATTCTAGTGTACCTTTTTTAGCATTTTTTGTGTTGAGACTAAAAATTACATTAAAGATAACATTATAAGTTTCCTAAATTATTTAAAATTCCTCTCCAAAGACTGCCATTTCCATAGCATCCTACACAGCTTTCCATTTCCAGTTAGAAACAGTTCTTTTACTTGACACTATTTGGTAGCTTGAATGCACACAAGGTTAAAAATGTTTTTTCTCTAACGGGGAGCTGGATTCCTGATGTTCAGAATATGCAGAGTGTTGAAAAGATAAATAGCACTGCTACATTAACATCTTAATGAACTTACTGAAAAGCCCCTCTCATGTCTTAAATTCACATTTCACATGTGCTGAACAGTTTTCTGTTTCTTTTCTGTTCCTTTGAAGTCCTTACATGCAAAAAAATCATCACAGAATTTTTTTTTTTCTCTCAAATATTGAGAGCAGTTGCATGTCTGACTCAAGGCATGTTACTGATTGCTGATATATGGTAGAGAGAAAACAAAGTACCAGGCCTTTATCATAAACGCCACCTGTTTCAGAAACTGTCAGTCACCAGCCTTTTGAACTTCTCATTTCATTACAGATATGACATTGAGAAGGAGGAAAGGGAGCTGGGGGAAGACAAAGGATTTCAAGGCAAAATCTCCAAACACAAACTGCAGTTTCATTCCAGCCCAGGGAGTACACCAGAAACGTCCCTGCCTGAAACAAAGCAGAGGGAGGAAGGGTGAGGTTGAATTTCGTGTTTTAAAGTCTACCTCAATTCCACATGAGTATTTATTATAGAACAGGCCTGAAACATAATTATTTCTGCATCAGCACAGATGAGATCAACTTGTTTCAACATTTGCTTCATAAACTAGTTTCGCAGTTTCATAGGTAAACCCTTAAATGGACCATTTCCACAGTCCATTTAATCTGTGAGACTTATGACAAGTATGAAAGAACCCAATTTCCAATCTAAGCCCCTTTGACAGGGATATTGGTAATACCTTAAAAGACAGAGTGGGGACTGAGTATTTGACTCAAATTTTTGAAAAGTCTGTCCTTAAATTGCAATTTCAGGAACTGAATTCCAAACTCTGTAAATCCATCAGACTTATTGTTTAATAAAGTGAGATGAAGGTATTTAATTTTTCATGGTCATTATTCAGAACATTATCTCTAAGATGTTGTTAAAGAAATAGCTCCTCTATGATGTCAGTGTTTGTATCATGGTGTAGAAGGCTAAGAACATTTTACGGAAATTTTATCTCATGACACCAAGTTATGGATCCTGGAAATATTAATACTGTGGATTGACATTTTTGTTCCCAGAACTTCCTATGGGTCAAGCTTGAGAGCCATAAGCAATATTATTACTTACTCTTGATTCTTCCTGGAGCAACTTAAGTAGTGTATGTGCGTTGGAATACTTCTCAGGTGTTTTTTTGCCCTCTCATTCTGGTTATATGGATGGAGAGGCATTTACTGAACAGTTTTTTTAAAAATGGTCCTTATAAACGGAGAGCAATCTATGCACCTTCAGAAAGGTCAATGAACTGGTGTGCGAGGATTCTGGAACAAGACATAGGGTTGATTTAATTGCTTGCATTGCTGGTCCCAATGGGCAAACAAGCTTTCTGATTGAAGACTGTCATATCAATAAGCTGTTTAATAAAATAAGAAATAGTATCTTAAGGACACTTGTGCTGCTTAAGGAAAAGTAAGTGTTGTAAGGCACATTGGAGACCTTAAAAANTAATTCATATTTACGTCACGTCAGTTGTCACAGACTCAGAAAAGCCAGACAAACTGAGTCATGCTGGATAATATCCAAAACCTCCCCCATGCAACCTAGAAAAAACTGCCCTTTATAAATCTATATCTATATCTTAAATATTCTACCCATTTTCTGGAGTTACTGTCTGATATCCTGTTGTCTTCATGTTGCAAGAGCCTGATGATGCATGGCAAATAATATACCATTTTCTACTGTTTTTCTAGTAAGAACTTAAAATCCTTAAAATGGGTGGGAGGCACAATCCTAATAATATATACATTATTGAGAAAACTAAGAAATTCATAGGAAATCACTGCTATTCTGGTACATGGTGCATTACTCACATGTTTCTGTAGACTGGAATTCAACTCCTGATATAAGCCCTAAGTGAATATGAATGAAATACTCTCAAAGCACTTGATACATCCAAGAACTGCCACTGAGCTACAACTGGACCTGCTTGGCAACTTCCCATCACTAACACCGCATGAAAAGTGGGGACAGTTACACAGAATCAAGCCTAACTCTGAGAACCTTACAGACATTCAGGATCAAACCACGACAGCTCTGCTACATCTTTACTGTTCTTGGGAAAGTTACTTTAGTCAATTTTTGTAGAATCAGGAATAGATGCTTCATTTGTATGTTTCCCCTGTGCATACCATGGATGATAAAACCTTCACTTGAAATCATCTGATAGCTAGCTGATCTGCTGAGTATCTAAGAGGGCAAGCTTTATAACCATACCACTTATTGCTCCCTCATTAGGTACTACTGACTGCCAGTCTAGCTTGCCACTAAAGGAATTTGAATTGTTTAAATGTCATGATGTCTGGATTTGTTTTGTTGATAATCAGAGTGTATCACATGTTCAAATGAAATATTGGGCCTTGGTAAAATTGTAACATCTAACCTTATCACCACTGTACCAATTTTCACGTGTTGTTTCTGGTTCTGAAATCTGAATAAAATGTGCTTTTATGGCATTTAACAGACAATAGAGCCTCACAGCAGCTTATGAACTGCTGGATTCTTTTAAAAATTATGCTGGCAAATATTTAAGTGTGGAAAGTGCTCTTTTTAGAAACTTGTTTGCCCGCCTACTAGATTCTCATAAACTCTCTTTTAATTGCTGTATATTTATTGGATTCTGACAGAAAGTTGCAAAACATGCCTCTGATGATTGCATACATTCACACACATTTAGATAGCACTTGCCTTAAGCAATCAGTGCTGTGAAAGCAATCCTTATGTAAAAGAGGCAAAAACCTCCTGTAAATGAAGAAAGAGACAATGTTCTGTCATCTTCAGAAATACACAGTCAGTCAAACATTAATGCCAAGCATGCTAAAACAGTGGAAAAACCCCAAGCATTATAGGTCAGCATTCCACTGTCTTTCACAAATGGTTCTTGCAGCTTTGGACTCATGTGACAAGAAGACACAAGACATCAATCTTCTCCCTAACTGTAACAATAAAAACTTATGCCACTTGCAACATGTAATTTATTTTCTCTGTTTTATATGCAGGATAAATGTTTCCTCATGTATTAAAATGCTCTGAAATATACATGGACCAGTGCTGTGTCAGTAAAAAACATTATTGGAATAGAATCATAGTCATACTGGTCTAAAGATAAGTGAGAAGTGAGGTATGTAAGGGTAGGTTTCTCTTTTACATTTTATTTAGCCAGCTGGAAAAAGATTTGCACAGAATGTTCTATCATCTAAACAGTGGACTTGATTGGCTTAACAGGTTATCATTTTCTTTTTTATACAAGAAGATCATAAGTATTCACATATCACCTTGCCATAATTATTAACATTGGCACCTGGTTCCCTCTTACTCTAACAGTAGAAGGCATTAAAGAGGTGTCAGTTATGCCAAGAGGAAAAAATAGAGAGGAAGGAGTGTAACACAAATGATAATTTTACAGAAAAGGGGGAAGAAGTCACTTATATGAATAAAAAGAGGAATTCCTTAACAAAAGTTCAGTGACATATTTCTAACATAAGTATTAATTGTGACACTGGTGTGTCTCAAACAGAGCACTTCGAGTGCACAGCAGGTTCTGCTTGCAAAATCCATTAAATAACAATAGGAGAAAGTGTGCGACTGGCTACCCAGTAATTTGAACATGTGTGCCTTCTCTCCGCATGCTGGCACTGCCTCTCGGTTGAATTTAGTAATGCAGAAGATTAAAGCTGTCAGTTACATACAAGGGTTAAGAACTCCAAAAGGATTTATGATCTCTGTGCAGTCTCCAGGGAGAATAAGCAGACTGTTCCCTGCCAAAACACTCCTAAGCTGCCCTGCAGTGAGAAGCACTATAGGAAAAGTACAAGAGTTAGACAGGGGGAGGGGGGAGTAGTGAAGGAATAGGGAAATACAGCTATCAGCATCTTACATACTATGTGTATTCCCCATTCTTACTTCAGTGTATTTCCTCTTTTCTTTCAAGAAATGTATCGTAAAATTGACTTAAATTTAATGTAAATTTGACTTAATTCCAGTTAGAGAGTACCAGTATACCTTCTGCTGCATATAGAAACTTCCTTAGAATAATGAACTACTAAGAATAGTGAACCACTAATGAAGATTGCTCTTCTCTCAATTTGCATGTTCATTGCCAGGAATCTAGCCTGAGCTAATATTCATAGCTTACAAGTCCACTGATGGCTGAGCCAATTTTTTGTCCCTTTAGTGGTGTCCTTAAAAATAGTGCTTTTCAGACTGTAATTAAAGATTACAGTCTTTCAGTGTCTGAAAATCTAGGAATACAATCTGGTTTCAGCTCCTATCATTTAGGTATTTAAGTAAAGGAAAATCTTCTGAAATTATCACAGTCCGGTCTCTTGTCAAAATATAATCATATTATCTGCCTCCCCTCTGCTGTGGTAACTTTTGCACAAATTTACCAGTCAGCAAAGGTCTTCCAGTCACTAATTTCTCAAAGGCCTTGCAAATGGGTTGTTGAGAGGACAGAAAACCCAGCTGAGGAAAAAGCCTGTGATTTGACTAGAGATCTGCAGTTGAGACAAACTGCTTATGTGTTCCAGCTGGAAGGATAAGTATCTTTTTAAACACCAAAATCAAGCATCAACTATAGTTCATTCATCGTATTGCTTGCTGAGCAGTCTGCTTTTCTACAGCTGCATTCAGATTGTGACAAAGGTGAGGGTAATGATAAAGGTTTACAAGAGCTTAAGCTAACCCATATGCTAATCTATGCAATTCACATCATTTGGGTTATCTCTTTAAAAACTGTCCAGTCGGCATTGAATCTGCTGCATAAGAGTACGTTCAGTAGGGGTCAACCCAACCTTGAATGTGAAGGTGGTGTTGTTTTTCATTGCACAGCTCTTCCCTGTTAGTGATGAAGAAGCAGTGTTTTGTCAGTCCCAGAAAGAGAGGAAAACAAGCTAAAGGGAGGGTTTCACTATCTGGCACAGGGAAGGGCCATGACGACTTCACCTGAATAGCCTTTTCAAGCATAACGTTGCATGTCCTCACTTGTGCAGCAATTTATATCTTGTTTGCATAAGGTGTGAGAATGAGATGCATCTTTCCTGTGAAATGGGAGCATTTCTGAACAGTTATGTAATAAAGGTATTAGTGCGCTTGTCTGCATGCATGATGCTGAAGGAAAAGAATAGTGTCTGAAACTAGAAGAAACATGAAAAAGCTTAAAACTCTTCTATAACTCCAAATAAAATTTCTGTGCGTCTTTGGTCAATACCATTCCACACTGGGAATAGGAAAAGCAGTCTGATGCAACTTAAGCACAAGCTGTGATTTTGTATATAATATGTAGCCCCAAGTACTGCTAAAAGTGGGTAAGCAGGGAAAGAATTTGGTACCTCTGTAATAAGCTTGGCTCCAAAACACACCTTAGTATATCTGTGAAGTAATTTCCTTATAATTTCAATGGGTGTTTAGGCAAATGAGCATCCATGTGTAACAATTCATAAACAGGGAAAAAAATACCTGACCACAGATTACCTAGAGATTCAGTTCTATCTGAACTCTGTAATTTGGCACAGTTTGGGTTAAAGTGGCTGTCCAAATGACTTGTTGAACCTGGATCATTATATTGGAAAAGAACTGTTCTGGAAGGAAATTAATGAGTTGAAGGTACAATCTAGCAACACCCAGGATGCCGACAGCAGTTCCAAGCAAATAGGCGGTTTCTTTATGGAACACATGTATTTTTGGATAGCACTAAGACAGTGCCATAAGGAACTGTAGGAGGATAGCAGATTACAAGACGGGATCTCAGAGAAAGTCAGAGGCAGGAAACAAGAAGTCATGGGGAGTCTGTCTAGATGCAAAAGCCTCTTTGGAATGCCTCTGAAGTTAGATACAGAAGAGAGACAAGCTAATATATTTTCAAATTATATGATGCTTTTATTGTTATCCACATCCCTTCCATGCCAGAGGTAACAGGTTCATAAATTTTATGACTGTTTTTGTCAGGAAATTAACTGAAGCAGTATTGCAGCATACTATTTTTCTTTTAGTTCCAGTGCTGAGACCTGGTGTCAGTCCTGTCGCCCTTCGACACCTGACTTGACTTCTCTTCCAGGCAATGCAGGATTTTTTAGCCGCGTCTGAATCCCTTTCCAGCATGGTTCCTCCTCCATGTGGGCCAGAAGTCCAAGGCAGATGGCTGACAGCAACTGACTGCATTGTGTCTCTAGCCACTGACTGAATATGCATAAAATTCAAACTAAGAATAAATAACATGAAATACAGTAAAGCAATAACAAAATTACAATGAATACAGTTCCTTCCAGCACTTCACTGTTAGACACTGAAATCAGGGTATTTATTAAAGAAAGCTGGAAAAGATTCTTAATATTTCTTCTTTCCTCAAGTATAGTCTCAGGATTTGTTTTTTAATTTATTGCTTTAGTGTTGTAGTCTCATAATCAGGTGACAGTAATTTCCCTGTCTTCCCTGCCAAATTCTTCTATGGTTTTCCTGTTCTGGAGTATGTTGTTTCTTGGGGTTTCTTCCAACTAATTTTACCTGTTTGAAAGTTAGATGTCTTGAATAATTCATCGTATAGGTGACTTTTCTAATGGAAAGACAGGCATTTCCCATCTATCTTAGGTTTGTATCTTAAAGTGGCATGAATCATCCACTGCAGGTGCTTATCTCTCTCCATTAGCGTAGTGTGAGAATAGACAAGTATTTTAAACTTGATATTTAAATTTAGATGGTTAAAGTTAGGGGTGATAAATCCCACCCTTAGAGACTTTAACAGCAGTTTAAGTCACACTTCTCTGTCTCTTATTTCCAAAAGAGAACAGTTTAGGAGTGTTTCCAATTGCTGATGCCATAAGCTTCTTGCAGATGATCCCGAAGCAATCAGATATGAAACTAGTTTATAGATACTCGTTGAGAATAGAAAAAGGAAGCCATTTTTTTTTGTTCCCTGGAAGATTTTAATGGCACTCATGGACAGAAGGGAAATTTGTTAGTGATGTGGGGCAACTTCTTATAACAGAGGAAGATATTTAATCTTCATTGGCATTGCTCTGTAGATTGAATGTCTTAACAAAATTTAGCACACCTGATTACTGTGTTACAGAAGAGGCCATGTTCTCAAGCTACAGATACTAAATCAATAGTTGCTTAGTGTTGAAGAAATACGTGGTTAGAGCTTTGGTTAGAACTCAGTTTTGCTGAAGTTAATTATGAGAGGGTGAGCCTAATTTATAAACATATTATAATATTGTATTATCAGCAATTCAAATAAATCAGTCTGAAAGGGAATAGCTTTTGTGATGTCTCAAAAAACCATTGTGGCCAAACACTGTTTCTTAAAGGTATTTATCATTAATTACATTAATGTCCAGAAGATGTTCAGAACACACTAACTGACTTGACAATTTTTTTTCTGGTCAATATTAGGACCATTATGCCTGTATCAGCAAGAGTTAGGAAGGGGAATATAACAATTTTTTAATCAAAGCACTGTTTAATGCCAGTGCTCAGTTTGAGATGCATGCCATTTAATTTTCCTGTGTTGAGTTCTGATACTCCTATTGAAGTGCACAGGAGCCTCGATTATCACAGGAAAAACAGTTCCTAGATATCTTTAATTGACTTTGCAGGATCAGGAGATGATTTTGAAAGCTCTGATATGAATGATTATTCGAGGTTACCCTCAAAGACAGCAGCAAATCTAGGAACAAAGCTTACTTAATCTGTTGTTTCAAATATTTTTTTCTGGTTTCTAGGAGGGAGTCCTGGATGCATAGATGAAATTCCCAGAGACATCCACAAATCAGTGTAATACTTGGTTTTGTTTACCTCCATAGTTCACACATTTTCTTTTTCTGTAAATCATTAACTGAAAGAATTAATTTCTTGCCAATAATGAAAAAAAGCAAACATTATTTGATCATGACTCTGACTCATGACCTTGCTCCGGCCACAAAGCAAAAGCTGACAGCTACGTAAAAAAACCCATGTACATAGACTCAGAGAAAAGAAAGCTTCACAGAGCTATCATGTCTCTTTAGAAAACAGCTGGCAGATAAAATGAAGAGATAAAAGGAAGAGCCTCAGCAGTGAGTTCTGCAGTATGGCGTTTCAGTCCATCAAAAAGCATGTGCTTTGACACAGGTTTCCCCACTTCCTGTAAGGCAAGAGAAAAAGAAACACTGATTCCTTGAGCTTAGATCCGGAGTGCAGCAATGTTTTTCTTCTTGCAGTTGGGAGAATGCTACCATCACTTGATCCCTAAAAGTGCACTAAGTGAGAAGCACTATAACATTTAGGAAATGTCTTTTTTTACAAGTTTTAATTGTTTGTATTAATTTGGAGCTGTCATCTTGATAAAAAGTGACTTCATCTGAGAAATTTGGAACAAGTTACAGCCAACTGTCAAAGAATGTAAACAAAAAGACAGAGAGTGTAGAAGTTTAATATTTACTTAGTGTTTTAAAATAGAACATTTATTCCAGCATACATAGGGTTTAAATGCCATGGAAAAGGCAAAGCACTCATCTGAGAATCAGTGCACTATGCAGCTATTCCTACCGTGTAGCTCTCCCCCTTCTGCTTTCCAGCTCTCATGAGATTTCACAAGCAATTGTGTCTTCAGTTAATTTACACATTGCCTTATACTTGTCACAGTCTTTTTTTTTTTGTCTGGAATGTTATTGAGAGGAGAGATAACTGGAGGATGTGTGTAACATCAAACACTTGAAGATTTGTAAAAAGTTAAATAGTTTCTTGTTTATGTTTCCCATGACTTACAGAATTTGGAAATGGGCCCAAATCAATACAGTTAAATATATGCATTGTGTAAATATGGCCACATCCCAAAGAAAAGCATTAAGCGGGAGGGCATTGGACACTAGATAGGTTTTTGCTCATGTTTTCTGTATCAGTACCTCCTGTAAAAGGGAAAGATAATTATATATGTGGGCACTTTTATGGCCTGTTTTTCGCAAATTAGAATACTAACAGCTAGTAGGTTTCTAGTTAATCTACTTGAATACAGGTTTAGACCTTTGCTTTAGTCTTTTATTATTCAAAATCTTGGCCACAGATATTCAGATGCCCTTTACAAAATCCATGCCTTTATGTTCCAGGCTGCAGTTCAGAGCAAGGATAGCTGAAACCTGCACCACAAACTCCAAGTGGTCCCACAGGCACGAGCATTTCGGTGTTCTGAGGGCTGAGGTTCCTATATATTATTTGGGAGAGCTGGTTCTCAAAGGAATGGCCTTTCAGAAGATAAAGCGAGCACAGAGCTTGAAAGAAAAGCTTAGGAAGGCAGCTTATGACTAATCTGATTCAGCCAGCTGATAGGCATGTCTGTTTCCAAAGATAATCAGCTTTCAATCTTTTGCTGGTGGTAGTAATCATTCAAGAAGCTTAGTTTGGACCTGCTAAACCCCAGTACCTATCGTTCACTCACACTGGCTTCCTCCCATTTATTCCCTAAGTTCCAAGTGTTTTCTGCATGAGTCCTCTGCTGTCTCTCACCTATTAGGGACCTGTCTTCTTTCATGATACTGTTAAGTAATAGTTATCAGGCATGTTGTAGGACCACCAATGACAAGGAAAGGCTGCCTGAGGCTCATGTTGTGAATAGTTCAACTGTGGCACCCATAACAATCTATCTCACATGGATGTATACGCTAGATTGAAAGCTCCTGGATAGTTCTAATCCTCAACTGTGCCAGAAACTAGGTTATCACAGGACCCAGCTGCACAGTCAGCCACATCCAGTCCAGCCAGCATCCAAACTAAATCCATTGGAAGTTCCTGTCATCTGCATTTAAACTCCCAGAGCTCTTTCCTTTTGGCCCCTCCATGTGTTTTCTGGGGTCCAGCTTTTGTGAACATTCTGGTGGATGGTTCATAACATCAGGAATATTGGCTTAAGGAATTGTACATTTTCAGTCTAACGAAATAATCCATTTCAGGGGCCTTGGGACTTTCTGAGGTTGGGTTCTGCATCATGTTTTAGCCCTCGGGAGGCACACAGTGGTTTCTAAATACGAAAAGGTAGAAAAAAAAATGCAGACAGTCATCTGAGTAATTCTGAGGTTTTGTGCTGGAACAAGATGGGAATGAAACCTAAAATTGCTATCATAACTTGCATGTCAGCCTCTCTTCACCTTTTTATTAGTTGTGTTTGTTCCAGTAATGATTAAAGAGTAAACATGAACAGGGCCTCACTTATCATTGTACAAAGTTAAATACGCATAAATGTATATTGTTGCTTTTTTAGTGCTTTATATCTAAAGTACATTTGGAGGCTCTCTGAGGTACATGTTGTTTTGCTTGCAGCCAGTCAGTAAGATGAACAAGCATTCTGTGCTATGCAAAACTGCTATTTTGGTAACATTGCACCTCCTAAACATTAGGCTGAAAGCAATTTACCAGTGTACAAACCTGCATAGCCTCAAATAAGGAAGTTCTTGTTCATGTGGAAGCAAAATGGTATGAAGATTGGGACAAAATCTAAATGACTAGAATCATTCTATTCAACACAGGTCAGGGTAATTCAAGTAAACTTGAAGTTTAAAAATGCTCAGCAACACCTTGTGTGATGTGATTCTCCAGATCCACCTTGTTCATATGAACACTTGATTGATCCTCCTGGAAAGGGTCCCCGCAACAGGAATAAAAAAACTGCTCACTTCTGCTCAGGCAAATTTTCAGAGTATTTGGTTCTACTGCTGCTACATCTATTAGTTTGTAGGGCTGTTGTAAGCATTTGGGTGGCCCTGTCCATGCGCANTGGCTGCAAGGGAACTATCTGCCCAGGGGTGCAAGGCTCCAAGACCACTTTATTGTCAGTATCACTATCAATACAGGAGTGTTGTTTCCAGCTACCCCACTATGGACGTCTTCTGAACAGTTTAGTACTCTTGATATCACTACACATGCAACTTCAACAGATCTCAGCTTAAGGTACATTCTTTTGTCTCTCTCTGTAAATGTTTAATTACTGGTTCACAGCATAACATCCAGTTGACACAAGCTTGCACACATCCTGGTGTCTACATTTCCATTACCTTATAGTCACACTATAGTTCACGGATGCTGTGTTAGAAGACATGTAAACATTTTGTATCACAGGAAAATCACTGTGCAACATATTGGGTATTTTCACAAAGATATGCAAAAATCCAGATAATTATCACCATCTTTTAGTGTCTGATAATTAAAATGCAATGTAATAATACTATAAATACATTGATATGCCTAAGAAAAATATATAAAAAAATTAAACTCTCAAAATTCAGTGATCCACTTTACAGAAATTGGACATAGAGAAAAGATATTCCTGCATTATAAAATATAACAATGCATGGAAGTATTTATACTGCATTTACCTTAGACAATGTAACTTTAAGCTCTGCTGAAGTATATAAAATTATATCGAGATATAACAACTAAATTGTTCATATTTGGATCACAGCAATACAGCAAATTTAACACAATATTCAAAACACGGCAGAATCCATATAAAGTCTTAACAATTCTGCATGACAGATATTTGTAAGTGGTTTGTTTGGATGTGTGATAGCTTGTTCCATTTTTCACATTTTTGCTAGAAAACAAGTAAACTCAGCACTCCAGAGGTGAAAAGAAATGTGAAAGTGCTTATCAGTTCATGAACGTGTGGAAAAGATAGCACTGTCTCTGTCTTTTTTATTATTAAAATCAGTGTTTCAGTACAGAGCCATTTAGACTCCTGTGCAACAAAGTGCTTTAGCATATGCCAACATTTTAGCACCAACTTACTCTATTCCTGCTCACCAAAACATCTAGTCAGTTTTAACAGAAATGAAGTATGTATGAAAATAGTAAGTTTAAATGTTTTGCTTAAAGCAAACATGGAATTTTACGTCACCTGAATGGAAATGCCATAAATTAAACAGAAGCAGACTTCTTTCACTCTGGGGATTTTTTTGATAGATCACTTTTAAATTAAATTTACTCATACAGCACTTAGTTTGATGCTGCTCTACTGAAAATAATCAGTTTTGCTATCAATTATTCATGAGGGTTAGATTTATATTTTAAATTAAAAAAGAATAAAAATCATATTTCAGTCCACAGTAAAGGCTACACTAAAAAAACAGGTTTTGTCTGATGCAGATTTCTAACTTTTAACAATGTAGATAATAATGTTTTAATCTAATTTCCACCAAAACTTAGTAAGCACCACATTTCAAACTCCAGCGAAAATCTTGTATTCCCCAACGTGCAAGTTGCCAGAGAATTTCTTAGCCCTAACAACAGTCTTCTGGCATTAACAACCTAAAACACAAATTACATCCGCTGGCTATTTGTTAATTATGTTTTTTAGTTGCTTATGGCTACACTAGAGGATATTTCCAGGCTCTGATTTC